>PVJL010000282.1:319828-478094 GCA_004026885.1 Lyroderma lyra
AAAAAAAAAAAAAAAAAAAAAAAAAAAAAAAAAAAAAAAAAAAAAAAAAAAAAAAAAAAAAAAAAAAAAAAAAAAAAAAAAAAAAAAAAAAAAAAAAAAAAAAAAAAAAAAAAAAAAAAAAAAAAAAAAAAAAAAAAAAAAAAAAAAAAAAAAAAAAAAAAAAAAAAAAAAAAAAAAAAAAAAAAAAAAAAAAGAGGAATCAGAAGGAAAAATTATAGAATACCATTGAACTAAAAAAACTGACAGTGAGAAAAAAGCTAAGAAGAAATCAAAACACCATGCTACCAAAAATCAAAAGATAAAATGACCATACGCAATCCTTACATATTAATCATCACCCTAAATGTAAATGGACTGAACTCACCAATAAAAAGGCACAGAGTAGCAGACTGAATTAAAAAACAAAACCCATCCATATGTTGTCTCTAAGAGACACACCTCAGCCACAAGGACAAACACAGACTCAAAGTGAAAGGGTGGAACACAATATTCCAAGCAAATAGCATCCAGCAAAAAGCAGGAGTAGCCATACTTATATCTGATGAAACAGACTTCATGATAAAAAAGGTAGTAAGAGACAAAGATGGGCATTTTATAATGATAAAGGGGACAATACAATCAAAAGACATGATACTCAGTAATATATATGTCCCCAATCAGGAAGCACCAAAATATACAAATCAACCACTAACAGATCTAAAAGGAGAAACTGACAAAAACAATATAGTAGGGGACCTAAACACCCCCTTGAGAGCTATGGACAGATCACCCAAACAGAAAATAAATAAGGACACATCAGCTTTAAATGACACATTATAGCAATTGAACATAACTGATATTTACAGGACACTCTCCATCCTGCAACACAAGACTATACATTCTTTTCTAGTGCACAGGGAATGTTCCCAAGGATAAACCTTATGTTGGGACACAAAACTAGCCTCAGCAAGTTCAAGAAGACTGAAATTATACCAAGTGTATTCTCAGGCCACAGAGGTTTGAAATGGGGATCAACTGCAAAAAGACAAACATATACATGGCAATTAAACAGCATGCTGTTAAGGAATGACTGGACCAAAGAAGAAATAAAAGGAGAGGTTAAAAAATACACAGAAACTAATGACAATGAAAATACAGTGTACCAAAATTATTGCAATGCAGCAAAAGCAGTAATAACAGGGAAAATTGTATCATTACAGGTCTATCTCAAGAAACAAGAAAAGTCACAAATAAATAATCTAACATTCCATCTTAAAGAACTAGAAAAAGAATAAAAGAAGCCCAAAGTCAGCAGAAGGAAGGAAATAATAAAAATTAGAGCAGAACTAAGTGAAATAGAGAACAGAAAAGCAATAGAAAAAAATTTATGCAACAAAGAGCTGGTTCTTAAAAAAAAAAATCAATAAAATTAACAAACCCCTGGGTAGGCTCACCAAGGGACAAAGAGAAAACACACAAATAACCAAAATTAGAAATGAAAGGGGAGAAATTAGAACTGATACCAGAGAAATACAAAGGATTATAAGAAAATATTATGAAGGACTATATGCCACCAAGTTTAACAACCTAGAAAAAATAAACAAATTTCTAGAAATATAGTCTTCCTAGACTGAACCAGGAAGAACTGGATAATCTAAATAAATGAATCAACAATAAAGAAATTGAACAATCATCCAAAACTGCCCCAAAGCAAAAACCCAGGACCAGGAGTCCTCACCAACAAGTTTTATCAAGCATTCAAGGAGGAATTAATGCCTATCCTCCTCAAACTCTTGCAAAAAAAATTGAAGAAGAAGCAATACTTCCCAACTCATTTGATGAGGCCAACATTACCCTAATACCAAAACCTAGTAAGGATAGCACAAGAAAAGAAAACTACAGACCAATATCTCTGATGAACAGATACAAAAATCCTAAACAAAATACTAGCAAATGGAACTCAACAATGCATTAAAAAGATTATATACTGTGACCAAATGAGATTCATCCTAGGGGCATAAGGATGATTCAACATATGCAAATCAATCAATGTGATACATGATATACACAAAATAAAAGATAAAAATCATGTGATTATATCAATTGATGCAGAAAAGCATTTGACAAGATACAACATTCAGTTATGATCAGAATACTAAATAAAATGGGTATAGAAGGAAAGTACCTCAACATAATAAAGGCTATATATGACAAGCCATCAGCTAATATCATACTGAATGAAGAAAACCTGAAGCCTCTTCTTCTAAAATCAGGAATAATGCAAGGATGACCCCTGTCACCACTGCTATTCAATATAGCACTGGAAGTTCTAGCCAGAGCAATCAGGCAAGAGAAAGAAATAAAAGGCATCCAAACTGGGAGAGAAGAAGTTAAACTGTCACTTTTTGCAAGTGACATGATTATTTACATAGAAAATCCTAAAGACTCCACCAGAAAACTGTTAGAAACAATAAATGAATACAGTAAAGTTGCAGGATACAAAATCAATGTACAAAAATCAACTGCATTTTTATATACCAACAATGAAACTTCAGAAAAAGAAATGAGAAAGACAATATCTTTTGTGATTGCAACAAAAAGACTAAAATATGGAGGAATAAACTTAGCAAAGAACATGGACTTATACACTGAAAATTAAAACACTTACTAAAAGAAATTGAAGAGGACACAAAGAAATGGAAAGATATTCTATGTTCATGGATTGACAGAATCAACATAGTTAAAATGGCCATATTACTCAAAGCAATATACAGATTTAATGCAATTCCCATCAAAATCCCACAGATGTTTTTTCAAAAAATAGATAAAAGAATCATAAGATTCGCATGGAACCACAAAAGACCCCGAATTGCCAAAGCAATCCTACAAAAACAGAATAAGGCTGGAGGCATCACCCTCCCCAATTTCAATCTATACTACAAAGTGTCAATAATCAAACAGCTTGGTATTGGCAAAAAAATAGACACATAGACAAATGGAACAGATTAAAAAGCACAGAAATAAACTCACAAATATATAGACAGATAATTTTTGATAAAGGAGTGAAAAATATACAATGGGGAAAAGAAAGCCTCTTCAGTAAATGGTGCTGAGAAAATTGGAAAACCACATGCAAACGAATGAATTTGAACTGTGAACTGTCATCATATACCAAAATTAACTTAAAATGGATTGAAGACTTCCACATAATACCTGAAACAATAAACTGTATAGAAGAAAAGATTGGTACTAAACTTATAGACCTTGGGTTAAGGGAGGACTTCATGAACTTGACCTCAAAGGCAAGGGAAGTAAAAGCAAAAATGATGAATGGGACTATATCAAACTAAAAAGCTTCTGAACAGCAAAAGTAACAATCAACAAAGCAAAGAGACAGCCAACAAAATGGGAGAAAATATTCTCAAACAATGGCTCTGATAAGGGTCTAATATCTAAAATATATAAAGAACTCACACAAATCAACAACAAAAAAACCAATCCAATTAAGAAATGGGCAGAGGACTTAAACAAACTCTTCTCCCATGAAGACATACAAATGGCCAACAGATATATGAAAAAAATGCTCATCCTCATTAGCTATCAGGGAAATGCAAGTCAAAACCACAATGAGATATCACCTCACGCCTGTGAAGATGGCCATTATCAACAAGACAAGAAACAGCAAGTGTTGGAGGGGTTGTGGAGAAAAGGGAACCCTCATACACTGCTGGTGGGAGTGCAAATTGATACAACCACTATGGAGGACTGTGTGGAGGTTACTCAAAAAACTAAGAATAGAGTTATCATATGACCCAGCAATTCCCCTTTTGGGTATTTACCCAATAAAGTTTGAAAACCTCAGTCTACAAAGATATATGTGCTCCAAGGTTCATCCCAGCACTAGCCACAGCCAAAGTGTCCTCTGCTAGATGACTAGATAAAGAAGCTGTAGAACATTTACCCAATAGGATACTCATTAACCATGAGAAAAGATGAAATAGGGCCATTTATAACAACATGGATGGATATTGAGATCATCTTGCTAGGTGAAATAAGCCAGACAGAAAAAAACAAGAACTACATGATTCCACACATATATGGAACATAAAATTGAAAGCAATAAAGAAACAAAAAGTTATGGACACAGTCAATAATTTAGAAGTTACCTGAAGGTAAGAGTGGGGGGAAGTTGAGGAAAAGGGACTGGGACTCAAATCTATGGTGATGGAAAGAGAACTGACTCTTGATGACGAACACATAACGCAATGCATAGACGATACACTGTAGAATTTTACAGTTGGAACCTATGTAATTTTTACTAACCAATGTCACACCAATAAATTTAATAATAATAAAAAATACTTGATCTGTCATGGCATATTCCTTCAGTTTGTATGTCAGACAGCCCTGCGTAACAATGCCCAATGAGGTCTCCAAAGGATCAAGGGACTTCCCACATCTCGGAGAGTTAGAGTGACACCTCCCCCACTCCGGCTTACTTACTCACTCTCAGAGCATTGCTTCATGTTGCCCTTCACTCAACTCTAATGAAGTGAATATGTAGATTTCATTATCTTCCTCCCTCTGACAGAGAAGACAAGCAACTTCAAATGATTCATGCAAAGAAACCATGAATGGGGTAATACAAATGATACAAGCATACACCAAGTCCAGAAAACAATAAAGCCAATGTTTCTGTTCCTCCTGGTATGAGCTCGTTCTCAGCCATGATATGATATTGAAAACAATGACAATCATCCCAGCTAACAAATTGCCAAAACATTTTCAAGAAGATGATCTGAAATGCAAATTATTTTCTCTATCCTTGAGGATGAATGTCACCCAAGTATCCATTGTACCTTGTAAAATGAGCTGAAGAGCATTAGGAAGCCATTGTGATTAGCAGTTTATTTAAAAACTAAACATCCAGGACATAAGGAGAAACCTCTGCAGTCCCCCACCAGAGGGGTTAAAGACATGTGTTTCTTTAAAATTTTTGCAAATTTACTGATAGATGTTTGAAAACTTCTTTTGTGATTTCTTTTGTGTGTGGGGGTGGGGTGGGGGGGTGGGTACTTAACCTGGCTGGGAATGGAACCCAGGCCTCAGCGTTGAGAACACCGAAGCCTAGCCACTACACCACCAGGGAACTCCCTTTTGTGATTTCTTAACAGCAAAAAAGCCACCTATGACTGGGTAAATACTTGTTCTTCCTAATGCTGTTAAAAATAGTTGAAATAATACCTAAAAAATATAGTGATAAAATGCCTTTCTTTGTCTACTGGTACTGTTGGAATAGAAATACAAAATAGAAATAGAAAATTTTGCTGAATATCTGAAGAAGCAAGGATTAGAACAGATGATACAGTGTAGGATGTTTGCTGTTTACTTGTGTAGAAGCATGTATCTTGTCAATATGTTCCAGCTTAGAGTATTTGCTAATTCTATTTCAATAATCCAGAACCTAAAGAAGCATTTTAAATTTGTATGTGTGTGCACGCACACATGCATATCCTCATCTGGGAAAATGGACGGGAAATGATATAGTTTCAACAATTAAATTATTTCTTTAATTAAAAAAAAATGTCGTATGGAAAACAAAGGTAAATTTGACTGCTAAAACAGAGGCAAGGCCAGATGAAAGTCATTCCCCAAATCGCACAGCAGGAAAGCTTGTATAATAAAGTAGTTAAAGCCAGAGTGTACACAATGTTATAGGAAGGCATCTTATGGGTTAACTTTATAAAAACAAGACCTTTAAAATATAGCAGAGTCTTTATAACACTGTATAGTGAGATTGACAGTAACCCGGAAAATCTTTTGTAATACAAAGAGGTTCCTTGTAAGTTATCTTCTGTCAAAATATTAAGAAATTGTTGGATTTGGGTGAGTTATTCATTTTTCTTTTATAAAAAATGAGACCCAAATATGCTGGTCTTCTCTGTGATGATAATTATGCTACATAGAAAATAGTTTAAAAACAAAACAAAACACTGTAAAACTGTCATGAAGATGAAGGTAGAAGGAGGCGTATTTTTTGTGTACTTGACCCCTGAAGGGTGTGAGCGGGTGAATAGAGCTGTTTGCCTTCCCAGAGCCCTTCACATCAGACTGCTAACTGCCCTCTCCCTGTCTGCACTCCTGTACTACCCTGGGTGCACGGCCGGCCAGCCAGCCTTTCACGCATTCACCACCTAGCATCCATGCATCTGTCCATTCATCCAACAAATACATATTAATCACTTACTAGATGTGAGCATTCTAAATGGCGGGTATGCAAAGAGACAATGAACAAAACTATCAATAACCCCAGCTGTCATGAAACTTACATTCTAAGGAGGGGAAACAGGCCATTTAAAAAACTGAATGAAATCTATTATACGTTAGATGGTGATAAATGTTACAGGAAAAAAATCAAGAAGAGAAGACAATTAGGGTGTGCCAAGTCATACATTACATTTTTAAATTCAATAGTCAGAGAAAGCATCACGGAGAATAGGGTGTTCCAGTGAAGACCTGAAGGAGGTGCGAGGGTGAGTCCTGCGATAGAGAAAAGAGTTTCCTGAGCAGTGAGGACAAAAGCCCCGAGGAAGGATGGTGCTCCGGGTTGTAGCTGGAGCCGAGTCAGTGAGAAGCAGAGGAAGCAGCCAAGGTGGGGGCTGGGGATGGGGTGCAGACAGTGCAGAGCCTCAGGGGCCTTGCAAAGAGTTTGGCTTCTAATCCAAGTGAGATGGGAAGTCCCTGGAGGTTTCTGTCAGAGGCAATGACTGGGTCTGCCTTATGTTTTAACAGGATTGTTTTGGCTGTGTTACAGAGAGTAGACTCAATAGGGGTGTCTTAATTCATGTGGGCTGCTATTAATGCAGCAAATTACCACAGGCTGGGTTAGAAACAACTGACGTTTCTTTCTCACAGTCTTGAGGCTGGAAGTCTGAATTTAGGGTGCCGATCTAGTTGAGTTCTGGTGAGGACCCTTTTCCAGGTTGCAGAATGCCTTACACCCTCATTACAGCCTCACGTGGCAGAGAACAGAGAGGGCAAGCTCTCTCCTGACTCTTACAAGGACACAAAGCCTATCATGAGGGCTGCACCCTCATGATGTCATCTAAGCCTAATTACCTCCCAAAGCCTCTACCTCCTAATACCATCACATTAGAGGGCAGGTTTCAACAAATCCACTTGGAGGAGGGGAGCACATTCAGTCCATATCTTGGGGCAAGTAGAGAAGTAGATTGTTAGGAGATGTTGCCGTCATCCAGATGAGAATTGGTCCAAGGAGGTGGTGAGAGGTGGTTGAATTCTCCATCACCATGTTATTTTGAAATTATCTACTTATTTTATTTTTTGTCTCCTCCACCTGCATAGTGAGTTCCCAATACCTACCACAGTGCCTCGCTCAAAAAAAATCACAAAATATCTCCTGTTTTGGAAATTAATTATGCTTATTTTGAGAGATACATAAAGTTTATCTTGTCTCAAGTTGTAGATAAGAGGTAAAGTAGAAAAATTAATTTATTTAAAAATTAAAGAAAAAGTAAGTGGTTGATGGTGGGTTATTATGAGAAAGGAGATGACATTGGGAGGAGTATTTTCTCTTGGTCTTACGAGGTCTGACAATTAACTTAGTGAACTTGTCACTTTGCACTTACGTTGGCAGCACTGTACAAACAGCTTGGTAAGGTGTCATAACCTTGGTATATCTGTGTCTCACAGCTGTGTTTGTGTTGACATTTGGCGGTGTTCTTGCTCAGCGACATTCGTTATTGTGTGTTTTTGTGTGCCATTGTGAGAATGTCAGAGCTTGAATTAGAGCATTGAACAAACATTAAATTTCTGGTGAATCTTGTCAAGAGTGGAAATGAAATCAGGGACATGTTAGTCCAAGTTTATGAGCATAATGCGATAAAGAAAACAGCAGTGTACAAATGGACTAAATGTTTTTCTGAGGGAAGAGAAAGCGTCACTGATGAAGAGAGGTCAGGGTGACCAGTAATGAGCAGAACTGAGGAAAAGATTGCAAAAACCTATTAACTGGTGCATCAAAATTGTCAGCTGACTGTGGGAAGCATAGCAGACCAAGTAAACATTGATAGAGAAACAGTTAGGAAATCTTCACTGAAAATCTTGGCATGAGAAGGTGTGTGCAAAAATGGTGGTCCCAAAGGAGCTGATTAACAAAAGCAAAGGAGACTTGAAGTTTGCCAAGATGTTTTGGAGAGGCAAGATGGTGTTTTTGGCTTTGTTATCACTGGTAATAAAACATGGGTGTACCAATACGACCCTGAAATAGCATCAAAGTGCTCAATAGAAGTCAGCCAATTCTCTATAACCAAAAAAGTTCTATCAGTCCAAATCGAGAGTCACAACGATGTTGCTAACCTTTTTTGATATTAGAGGGATTGTTTATTAAGAATTTGTTCCAACTGGACAGTCAATCAAGTTTACTATTTGGAAGTGCTGAAAAGGCTGCATGAAAAAGTTAGATGAAAAGAACTCAACTTTTTGCCAACAACTCATGGCTCTTGCATCATGACAAGGTACCAGCTCACAGTACACAAATAACTATATTACAACACCCTCCCTACTCACCTGATCCGGCCCCCAGTGACATTTTTTCTTTACCCGAAAACAACGAAAATGTTGAAAGGAAGACATTTTGATGGTTTTTGGGTCATCAAGGGTAATATGACGACAGCTCTTATGGCCATTCCAGAAAAAGATTTCAAAAACTTGCTTTGAAGGGTGAACTGGGCACTGATGTCAGTGCATGGCTTCCCAAGGGGAGTACTTTAAAGGTGACCATAGTGATACTCAGTACTGAGGTATGCAGCACTTTTTCTAGGATGAGAACTTAATTGTCAGACCTCATAAAGGCTATTTGGAAGGAAATCCTTTCTTTCCCAGCCCAACTCTGGGTGGGGTGGTTGGGTCAGATGTACAACTGTTTCAGTCTGGAGTAATATGAGTACTTGGGTCATTGCATTGCACAATTCCAGTATGTGCCTTTCCCACGGAATGCAGCATGGATTCTTGAAGTGGTACAAGTGGTGATGATTTATGGATATGTATCCATCTATATCTTTGGGTAGTCTCCAGCCACTGGGTGGATGGTGTCACAATTCCACATAATTGCAAAAACAAAGCAGAAACCATCATTTTAAATGCTATTTGTTCGGGCACTTGTTAGTTTGGATAGTTATAGTAAATTGAATAATGAGTCCTAAAAATGTCATGTGCTCATCCTGGGAACCTGTACTACAGTATATGCAAAGGGATCTTTGCAGATGGGATTGAGATCTTGAGATGAGGAGATTATCCTGGAATATCCAGGTGGATTCTAAATGCAATCACAAGTGTTGTTATAAGAAAACGTCAGAGGGAAATTGGACACAGACAGAAGAGGAGGCAGCAATGTGACCTAGAGGCAGTTTTCAGTAATGCAGTTGGTGAGCCAAGGAATGCTGACAGCCACCAGGCGCTGGGAGAGGCGAGGAACGGAATCTCCCCTCGAGCTTTTGGAAGAACATGGCCCTGCCAACATTTTCATTTGGCCCCAAAGTATTTATTTCAGTCTTGTAGCCTCCAAACTGTAAGAGGAAGAATTTCTGTTGTTTTAAGCCACCAGGTTTGTGGTAATATTGTTACAACGGCCACAGGAAATTAATACACTAATAGAATAGAGAACTAAGCTCTACTATATTTCTTGGATGGTCATTTATCCTTCAAAAGAGCAATTAAGTTGTGTGTCCTTAAACTTCTCCATGAATATTTTGGTAATGACTCCATACACGAGTGTGAATTTACAGCCGAGGCAAGGATGTTTATAACATCTTTTGGGGTGGGGTATCCTGATACCTACTCAATTGTTAAACCAAGACCCTCCTAAATTAGGCTGTGAATAACTTTGTTTGCCAATCAGCATTTTTATAAATGGTAAATAGTTGCTGAAATGAAATTGTACTCCTGAGTTATCTTGCTTTACAATTTTACTTAACACTAGGGTTAAAATATGATCCATCCAAAGATTCCAAAGCACCTATTCAGATAACCATGTATATTTTTTTAACCTTAAGGAATTAAGAGCAAGCTTCTATCTGAAGTAATTTGCTGTATTGGGTGTGTAGCAGATGGTTGTACATTATACTTGGTGAAAAAAATTGATTACATATGACTTCAATCGCAGTTGTACTGAACTTTCTTCATTTTGATACCTCCCAACTCTCCAACTCAGGAATCATGAGAAGGTCCTAGAAGCCTTTTGTAGAGCAGAACACTGGGATGGTGAAGAGGTCCTAGCTGAAGCCCCTACGGTCTCCTGGAATGGTTCTTAGCCATCATGCCC
The DNA here is from genome assembly GCA_004026885.1 of Lyroderma lyra. Taxonomy (NCBI): domain Eukaryota; kingdom Metazoa; phylum Chordata; class Mammalia; order Chiroptera; family Megadermatidae; genus Lyroderma; species Lyroderma lyra. The sequence goes on from PVJL010000282.1 coordinate 330,150, forward strand.
CATTTAGACATGGAACTTATTGCCAAAGGCGAACACCTTGACTTTCAGGGTCCAGCCTTCTTATGTAGACCATGAAGGTATTTCTCTCTGAGGTCCTGCTAGCTCCTGGTTTGCTCTGAGGGCTGGAGGGCTGGACCCAGCTATGTATGGCAGTGTTCTATTACTGGGCCTCAGTGCTTTTCTCGGCCTTCCAAAGGCCCGCAACTCGTTCCCTTCCTCTGAGCATCTTCATCGAACTTTAATTTCTGGAAACAAAAGTCATGGGTTTTAACAGCTTCAGTTAATATCTTTCGGCCTTGACATCTAAATCGTCTAAGTCAGGAGTCAGGAAACTATTGTGCTTTGCCAAATTCAGCCTGCCTGCTGTTTTTGTTTTTGTTTTTGGAGATTAAGTTTTATTGGATCACAATCAGGCCCATTCATTTATTTACTGTCTAGGGCTGGATGGTGTTTTTTGTTTTGTTTTGTTTTGTTTTGTTTTGTTTTGCCATAACAGTAGAGTTAAGTACTTGGAACAGAGATAGTATGATCCACAAAGCCAAAAACATTTGCTATTTGGCCCTTTACAGAGGAAGTTTACAGACCCATGCTCTAGTCAAGGGAATTTAGAGCCTGACTATTGTCTCTGAACAGAGGTATTAAAGTACAGAGAGTACAGAACCAACATGGATGGTTAGGCACATTATCCTGCCACAGGATATCCTGCCACTTAGTTCCTAGGAGTGTGAATTAGGTTGGACCCAAGCATGGTCTGGGTCCAGTTTAGAGTGATCTTAGAGGTCACTTTCTTGAGTTAATATAGGGGTGGTAGAAACACACACCCTAAGGATTGTCTGTCTGCATTTATCCATATTCTTAAGTGGCCCAGATCCAATGAGACTCCTCAGTTGAGGCCGTGACCTTATCATTCTAGGTTCTCTCACACTTCCTCAAGCCCACAGGCTGCCCCTGTGTGGGTGAACTAAGCTGGGTAGATCCCCAAGGTCAAGCCCTCCAGAGAGTGACCACTGGCCTATGTGCTGTGTGCTGGAGGTGGAGGGACACCCTTACCATGTGCTGGTTCAGTCAGGAAGCCCAGCCTTCCACTCAGAGGATGACAACAGATGTGTGCTGGTGGTCTGAGGTTTGCCATTTGGGAAAACAGTAATGACCTTGAGGAACCCTTCCCTGCAGGGTAGGACATCTATCAAGTTTGGCACACTGGGTCAGTGGTGAGCGTATCCACTGGGACACTTCAGCAAAGAAAGGAGAGGGGGAAAATGGTGCCTATTCCATTGCCTTATGGAAAATATTCCCTGTCACATTTCAGAAACAGTGTCCACCATGTAAATGACTTTGATAGATGAGACCATCCAGATCCCCTTCAGTGTCATGTGATGTATCAGGAGTTTGTGCAGAATGATGGTGGTCTGTGTCCAGTCTGGCCCACTCAAAAAAGTATAGATGTTCAAAACAAACAGATCTGGTTCATGTCTCAGGCTCATCGTAGTCTACCTTTTCCACTTGAGTTAGTTTGATTACCTTCAGTTGTAAGATGGCGTTAACACTTTTGACAGTGTTCATGTCAGGATTAAGTGAAAGAGTTAATGTAAAAACTCCATAATGCTGAGCAAACAGTAGTCACACTATTCTCTGCCCTTTTCAGCTGGTCTTCCTGGTGAGTTAAACAAAATTCACAAGGAGAGTAGTACATTTAATGGGCTCATTGTCTGAAGACGTGGTAGGAAACAGTGGTTCAGCTAACAAAAAAAAATTTTTTTAAAGGATTAATACAAAGTAAGAGGCTAGATCCATGGTGGGTTATTAAAGGAAGGCAGGGTCTGTGCACACCAGAATGGTGGTTTTATTTGAAATTTGGAAAGCCGTTGTCACACTGTGAGAACAGCAATAATAATGTTTCATTGCTGGACATTGCTTTGGGCCCCATTAAGGATATGGTACAAAAGGCCAGTGGAGAATGAGAAGGCTCAATAGACAAGGAGGTTGGCGCTGAGCGGGACAAATACTGCCAGTAATAATAACATATTCCAGCTTTAACATAGAGGTTGGGGATGTGCCAAGATGACAGTTAGAATACAGCATAGGTTCTGTGCTCTACTTACAGAAGGTATTTTTTTCTTCTCTTATTCTTTGCGATCAGAACAAAGAAAAAGCATTGACTGGATATAGAAATTTCGTGACAATTAAATGACATTTTGTTCAAGATAATTATAGGATTTACATTGTTTCCTTTTTGACAGTTGATCAGAAGGAAATGGAAATTTACAAGGCAAACTGCCCCCATGTAGATCAATAAGTAAGCTGCTACATTTCATTTTCTTCCTGGGAATTTGGAAAGCAAACTGAGGGATCATTCCAGAACTTTCTTTCTTGCTTGACTAGGTTGGTGCTGCCCTATGTAGTTGCTTCACTGGCGTGGCCAGCAGGTTGCCATCTTCTAGCATTCTCAGGGAATTCTGTGGCTTTTCTCTAGGGCTTTTCTGTGTTCTGATCTTAAATCCCGGTACACGAGCAGCACATTCTGAGTAATCTCGAATTTTCTAATACTTTGAGAACCCTGTAAATATCCATTAGTTCCTTCCTTCTTCCTAGAAATGATTTGTTTCTATGCTGTTGGCTTTTAAAAACCTGGAGAGTGATTGTCTTTTACATTTTTATTTGCTCAAAGTCTCGCCAGGATTGGCCAAAAATATTGTTTTCAAACCTTTGTCCTAAACAGCTCTGTGAAATTGCAAGGCCGAGCAGACTCGGGCTGTGGGTTGGAGTGGTGTCCAGCAGTGGGCTTGCATATGGAAACTTAGAGCTGAAGGGAACATTGAAGACTCCTTCCTGTCTTCGGTGTGTGCTTCCTAGAACTGCCGCCCGGTAAGCAGAGGTCATAGGACCTAGTTTTTTAGCCAGTTCCAAAGTGTCTCTTTGTCTTCTCTTTTGATGAAGAAGAAAATGTCATGGTCTTGTTAACAACAGGAAAAAAGAAATTCACATTCTACATGCTGACTATATTTTTAATTTTCTAAAATATGGGCTTTGGTTGGTTGAATATGGTTCTGGTCATCAGACAGGGACTTCTCATTTTGGGGCTGGAGGTGCTAATGCTATCAGTAAAGGTGTAACCAGGAAAACCAAACCTGTTAGGTATGTCAAACAATGGCGATTTCAAACAGGGGACCGATGCTAAAGTAAAGGCTGAAGGAATGAAAGAAGGGAAGGTGGGGTGGCACGGAGATGAGAGCGGGGAGCTGCGGCTCCTGGCAGAACAAAGGGGCAGCGGTGAGGCGGCGGGGCGCGGCGTGCATCCCCGGGGCCCTCCTGCTGCTACTGCCGGACTGCAAAGGCTGCCGGAGCCCAGAGGCGGCGGCTGGGACGGCCAGCACCCCTGCAGCCCAGAGCCGCCCGCTGCCACCGCCGGCGGAACGGACCGCCACGGCGGGACGTGCGGCCGGAAGCAGAGAGGGGAAGAACAATGGCTTCTCTCCTGCTCCCACCTTCCAGACACACACCAGGGTCTCCCACTGCTTGGATCTCATTGCAAGTTAATTGGCAGGGGGAGCAGGCAGCTTGCAGGGTCCAGCTTCCTGCAAAGCAGAGCTAAGCACAGAAGGGAAGGCCTGGCAGTAAGGGCGAGCAAGCCAATGACCAGCTCATTGCTCTCCTTCATACATTGGTGAAATGTGTTTTAGATGAATCGGGCGTGGAACAGCCAGTGTGTCACACCCCTCTTCCAGTTTCACGAATGAGAAAATGTTCACATGGCTTTTGATTTTCCAAGATATTTTAATGTTGAGTTGCTTCCATTTATTTGATATTGAAAGATGGACTACGACTGAAAAACCATCAAGCAATACATTTCTCCAGTTTATCTTTTGTAATTTGTTTCTTTAGAAAGTTTTGGAGGAAGTCAACTGACACAGACTTCTGCTTTTATAGAGATACCAGGCAATACACACATATTTCTCGTTTAACACTTACAGCAACTTTATGAGGTAAGGATTACTTTTATTCTCCGAAAGCAGTGCCTCAGAAAAGGGGGCCACAGCTCTTCATTTCCAGAGCTGGGACAAGAACTCTGCCTGACACTTTCCAACCAGCACACAGTGGCTTCGTATCCTGGGGGGAAGACACACTTTTTTTTTTTTACTTGCAACTTAAGAAATACTTGAATATAAGAAGCATAAGATGTTCGAGTAGGTGGCCAAGTATTTTTTCCCACTGCAACACTACTATGAGTTCAAATGAACGATGGACACTCCGGTGCACAGAGAGGCCCAACTTGACCCTCCAGAGCTCTTTCCACAGGTTTCAGTATGTCTTTTGTTCATTGGAATGGACATTGTTAGAATGTGTGGATGAACATACATAAAGTTCGTGGTACTATACCTAGGATCTGCTAGTTGATCAATTGTTTTTTATGGAAGGTAACAAACATAAAAATCAATTTGATCAGGACTCAGTAAACAAGGCATTAAAAAAGTGAGTTGTCAGTCAGAAATCATCTATATACTCATATAAACAAGATTTACCTAGCTTATATGTTGAATCTCTGGGAGCTTTCTGGGGGAAAACAACTGGCTGAATTTGAAATGATCTGCATGTTCAAGTGCGAATGTAGGTGTCTTAGTCTGTTTGAACTGCTATAACTGAATGCCATACTGGGTGGCTTATATACAACAGAAGATTGTTTCTCACAGTCTGGAGCCTGGGAAGCCCAAGATCAAGGTGCCGGCATATTCCATGTCTCATGAGGGCTCACGTCCTGGTTCACAGATGACGTCTTGCTGTGTCCTCACATGGTGGGAGGTCTCTAACTGGGACCTTTTTTATTAGGAGCCTAATCCCACTCATGAAGGCTCTGCCTGCATGACGTAATCACCTCCCAGAGATCCCACTTCCTAATATCATCTCATTGGGGGTTAGAATTTCAACATATGAATTTTGAGGGAACCCAAACATTCAGTCTCTAGTAGTAGATGAATTAAATCATGTGTATGTGCATGTGTGTATGCACGTACTTGCGCACATGGTATTTAGGGTATTCATTTCCTCTGAGAAATTATTCTTTGGAATTTCACATGCAGATTTACTTACCATGCGTTTTTTGACACACTTGGTGAGAAAAATGTGTCCATTTGGTCTTGCTCCCCTGTTGCTTCCCCAGTTGCTGACTATTTGCTGTCTCCTGCTATGAAAGTGCTAGAATGTTGGTACCAATGTCAATAACTCAAATATTGGCTGCATATTTTTGAGTGTGTTTTGGAGAAGTTGAAGGTCAAGGACCAAGGGTCAGCAGCATATCCTGACATTTGTAGCTTTAGTTTAACCCGGAAAAGCTAATTTGAAATTAGCTTTTTCACAGATCGTGACATAGCTAGAATGCCTTTAGAGCCTATCCCATTCTTCAGCAGAGATTTCTTCTTTATCAGGGCACTTATTACCTTGTCAAAAACTGTAGAAACTGAGTATTAATTTTCAGAAAATTTTAAATTGATAATAACTGGTTTTTCCTTTATTTTTCACATTCCTGAACCCAAGTCCAAGTTGAAGAAACCATACTTGTCAGTTCTCCAAATTCAGATCATACGTCTATCTCTTTTGAGGTAGAGTTTTTACCCTAAAAATAATGAAATTCCATTCATTTATTCACCTATCTATTCATTTGTTAATTCATTAAACAAATATATTTTGAACACATGCCGGGTACTGTTCAATGCTGTGAATACAGAGTAAACAACATAGGCAAAGTCCCTGGTTTTGAACTAGTAAAGTTAAGTAACCCCTAACTACTTAATACTTCAAAGGCACATTATATTTTGATGCCATCTTTTCATTAAAGCAGAATTACAGTGACCTGTGTCCAATATTCATGGAGGTCAGCAGGTGGAGGAGGGTGGAGGGTGGCTATTGTCTTCCTAATGCCCAACTCAGCTTCATACTTACAGTCCCTCTTAATAATAAAAAATATTTACTCTTATAGTTATATCAGTTAGAATGCTTTTTCTCATTGTTAGTAGCAGATATCCTAATTCAAAATGGTCTAGACTAGGGGAATCCAATCTTTTAGCTTCCCTGGGCTACATTGGAAGAAGAAGATTTGTCTTGGACTTCACATAAAATACATTAACACTAATGATAGCTGATGAGCTAAACAAAACAAAACAAAATAACAAAATGATCTGTGCATAATTTTTGTATTATCCATGACCACAGATAAGCAAAATAGTTCTGACACAATAATCCTAATTATGTGCTGCTTCGTTTGGAGGGTCTTTTAAAATTGTCGAGCATGTACCAAGTTTGCAGTCACAGATATAGAAAATATACATATCTAGGTAATAAAACTTCATTAATTTTTTACATTTTTTATTATAAAAGTAAAAGAAAAGAGGGCAATATAAAACTAGTGGGATATTTGACATTGTTTTTGAGAAACGAATGCATCAGTATCTAGTTTGATGGAAGTAGAAGCAATTCTCAGTGAGTACTCAAGGTACTCATCAGACATTTTGGTTCCAATTTTACTTTTCATGTGCTTCATCCTTGAAAATAGTTGCTCACAAATATAGGTGCTGCGAAAAAGCAATGACATGAATAAGCATGATTTTGAAGTGAGAGATATTTGTCTCTGGGAAGATAGGTCTTACAAAAGTTTAATGAAAGAGACATGATCAAAATTTTCTTTAAGTTGAATGTCAGATTGCAGCTCTAAGCATTCCATTTGAAAATTGGCAGGTAACACATTTATGTATACTGAAACTGGAGTCACAACTAGACCAAAATATTATTTTTCTGGAAATCTTGAAACCTGCTTTCAAATTTCTGTATCAAATCTAAAAGCAAGGCTGCCTGTGTTTTGCTGTTCACCAGACCACATTTAGCCCATGTGTCGAAATGCATAAAATTGTTTGCCTTAATTTGAGCTTGCCATAATTTTAGTTTCATTTGGAACACTGTTATGGTTTGAAACATTGTATTGATAAGTTGGTTTTCACCTTGAAGATGCATGTTTAATTCATTTAAATGAACAGTCAAATCCACTAAACATGCTAAATTTGTAAGCTAGTTTTCATCCTCAAGTTCTGGCACAAATTTTGTTTTTGATACCATCAATGACTTGATTTCATGTCGCAAATCATAAAATCTTTTCAACATTTTGCCTCGACTTAGCCATCTTACTTCTGAAAAATAAATGATTGTGGCTATAGTCACCCTCCATACTTATAAGGAACTCCTAGAATTGGCGATGATTCAATCCATTACCCCTTATGAAATTCACAGACTTGATGACAATTTGCATGAAGTTATCCATTTTTAAAGCTTTCGTGCATAAATTTTCTTGATGTACTATGCGGTGATACTTCATCAAACACGAGTTTCGGGTGGCAATTGCACTGTCGTCTTAATTTGATAAGTCCCTCCTTTTCACCTACCGTAGCTAGGGCACCATCAGTAATTATATCAGATATGTTCACAATGGGCGAAGAAAATAGCTTTAACCAATTTTTTACTGCTTTGTATAAATCTCTAGATTTAGTTGTGTCTTCTAATGACACTAAAGAAGCCATTTCTTCAGGGACATTATATTTGCCATCAATAACCACTAATAAAAACGGCAAGTAGTGCCATATCTACAGCATCAGTGCCTTTGTCCATCACCAAAGCATAAAATTTTAAATTAGAAGCTTTACTCTCCAAACCAGTTTTGATAGATTTTCCACTTTCTTCAATTTGCCTGGTTGTAGTCTGGTGAGACAATCTGATTTTAGAAATATACCCTTTTATGTTTTTATTTTATTTATTTATTTATGTATTTTTGGTTGGTTCCCTGAGCGGGGATCGAACCCAGGCCACGGCAGTGAGAGCGCCAAAGCCTAGCCACTACCGCGAACCAGGGAACCCCAGGGAACCCCCAGGAAACCCCCCTAGAAATATACCCTTTTATATCAAGGCAAATGTATCTGCCATACCTTCCATACATTTTTTAATTAACTCACCATCAAAAAATGATTTTGATTTTTTTTTTGCCATTAAATTTGCTACCACATAACTAGTTTTTGCAATAGAGTTCGTTTGAGTTGTACTTCTTCAAAAAATTTTGTTGAGAAGGCAGACATTTTCCCCGTTCTGTTGTTTTGTCCTTATGACATACTCGTTGATATGCACTGAATTTTGCAGCATGTTTTTTGCATATAATATCTTTTCAAATTATACTCTTTGAAAACTGGCACAAATTCCCTACAAATTAAGCAGAATGCTTTACTATTTGCCTCGACAAAAACAGTCATCCATCCATTTTTCATTGAACAATGTTCCTTCATCCGTAATTTTTCTTTTTGTGGGTTCTGTTTTCTCTTGAGACATTGTGGAAGCCATGATGGAAATAGAAAACTAATAATAGATAAGCAACTATATTTACTTTTGTTAGGAAAATTAATAGGCAGGAAAATAGAAAGCAAGCTTTCATAATCAAATAAGAATATTTACATGTCTTCTAAATGATATGAAATGCCTGTCGTTTACAAAAGTAGGTGGAAATAGTATCGATAATTGCTGCATTTTACTCAGCAAGTCGCTACAAACACGTGTAACGTCTGATGGTGTCAGTTTGCCTGTCTGCACTGGGAAGCCACACACCCGTAAAACTGAAGCCACGCATGCGTACAAATAGCAAGCGCGTCGGCACGCGAGGGTGCTAGGCCTAGTAAGATACCAGCTTTGGAATTGTGCAAAGCTCTCTATCTGGTGAGGATCAAAATCAGGTCTCAACGAAAAGGGAGCAGAGGTAAATACAATTTACAGACAAGGAAATACAAACGGTAAACCAATGTAGGGGAAAAAATGTTCCACCTCTCTAGTAGGAGAGAAATAAAAACCCAAGTGATGACAGGTTGTTTGGCACTTACTAAACTAAGAACAATAAATAAATAATATATATGGTTGCTATTTTATTAAAAATATGCATATACACATATGAGAGTGGTCCGGAAAGTATCCAGCCATGTAATATGAAAAATAGAGGCATTTATGGCTGGATTTCTTTCTGGACATCCGTCGTGTGTATGTGATGTAGTGCTGACATGCTCATGGAGAAACAGTGCATTCAATTCTTGCTAGTAATCATACAAAAAGGTTCACTTAAAAGTCTGAAGAGAAGTGGTATTAACAGGAGCAGTGATTTTCATAATTATGACTTAGTAATCATTTTCATTGCCTTTTTCCCAAGGAAACAACTCAAAGGAAAAAAAGTAAATGTATGAAGATGCTTATATATACTATGTATAGTAGAGCACATCGGAGCCTGGTTAAATACACCAGGGCATAGCGCTTCATTGCAATTTATGTGGTGACTGAAAAGGATAAATACGGAGGCTTTGGAGGCTCGGAGAAGGTATTCATTAGCCCCCACTGAGTGGACAAAACGGATAATCTTTGGCCTCTAAAATCTTTGGCTTCTGATTTGAGTGCCAGCTCTTACATGAACTAACTCTACAAACCAAGTCAGGCCTCTCGGACAAGTGATGGTCTCTCTTCTAAAACTCAGTTTTCTTAAGTCTGTAATAATGGTACTTAGCTCACGGAGCTACTGTGAAGATCAAGTGAAATAATGCACACGAAGCACTCAACACAGTGCCGAGTGCAAAACAAGCCAAAAAAGAGTCATACCTAAATAGTGTTGTTGTAACTCTGTTTGTTTCTTTGTCAAATTCAAGGTTAGAAGGGAGCACGAGAAGAAACATGGGGGCGAGGTCTTGCGGAGGAGAAGGGACTAGGTGACTATGTTATTATTGAGCATTTCACTTTGTCATATTTTATATGTTGACATTTTAAAGGATATATTTCTAAGTTCAGAAGCCTCCCGGGGCCGAGGCCTCCAATCAGACAAGCAGCTGGAAAGCCCTATTTTGCAACCCTGCCGCCGCTCTCAGAATGCAAACATCAAGCTGGCGAGTCCACCATCCAGATTTTAAATGGACCGATTTTATCTTTATCCTTTCCGCAGCTATTTGTGGAGAAGCTGCTGTTCTCAGACGCCTGATTATCCCACACCTGTGAGGACATGGTATCGCTGCCTCAGAACCAAATCATGTTTGCCCTTTCTGGTTTCAGAGGGTCTTTAAAGAAATGGATGGCTTAGCATTTCTTCAGAATGCTGCATTCACCGGCGGGGTCTTCCACCTGACCTGTCAGCAACAATGCGTCTTTCAGGCTGCATGTGCAGTGAATGGGACGCTCTGAACCTCCTCTCTTTAGGGTTATTATTCTGAAATCCTCATTGTTGGCAATGCCCTCTTGGCAGCTGGACAGTAAAATGCATCTCTCTATCAATTCAGTCTCTTCACTGGATTTTTTTTTGTAGCTGATTGGCTAATGAAGCAAAAGCGAGGATAGCTACATTTTATTTCTGTGCACCTGCATTATTTATGCTGTCAGAAACTCAAGGCAAGAGACTGCAACTGTGATTATTATCAGGCTTGGGAACCTCAAGGAAAGGCAAAAGGGAGTTTCTTTAAATGTGGGTGGCAGGAAAATAAAATAACAAACTGGAAAGAACAAATTCCAAGGCATGAACTCTTAAACATGATCTTCCAATTAACTGTGAGGAGGATGGCATCTTAAACAAGTGGTTTATCTGCTCCCCAGCCTTCCCTGGTAGCCACACTAACGAGGAGGGAAAGGTCGATGGTTAGCCTTGCAGAGCGCCTCCCCAGCGGGGAAATGGGTCTCTTGCTGCATGTGTGTCCTTATCAGAAGTGCCCGGGTTGGGTTTGACCAAAGAATTGGCACTGCCAGCAGTGCAGAGAGAGGCAGGGATACCCTAACTAGCTTTGGTGGTTGAGTGATAAAAATACCATCTTCTGATTTTGAAGTGATCAGAAACTTTCTGAAGACCATGGAGAGACCAGAGGACGTGCGGATATAATTTTTCAGAGACACTTTTTTGAGTACAGTCATGTGGTTATCTTCAAGTCTTAAGGTTTTGGAGTTTTTTTTGTTTTTTGGGGTTTTTTTGCAGTGAAAATAGGCAAGCATCTGACATATGGGGAAGGGCGTGTGGTCCTTTGTTCAGTGGGCAGATCTTCACCATGAACCCTAATCTTGAGCCTTTCCTATGGCTCAAGCTGGACAAATCCTATAATTAAAGGCATTCCTGAGATGTCTAGTATCTGGAGACAATGAATTTGCTGAGGCTGATCACATGATGCTGCATATCGTGCTAGGTACATGCTGTTCATGTGGAGGCCACTCGCATAGTGGCCTTTGTGCCAAAGAAGATACATTTGCTCTTTAATCAGAATGTGTTACCTTTAGGATCAGAAAAGAAATGTTGAGATACCGTTACTTTAAAAATGTTAATTGGTCTTATATCAGAGCAGATGAGCTAAGGTCCAATTGGCCACCTACTAGTTGTGTGTCCCTGAGCAAGTGGCTTGGTTACCTTGTCACATTGGTTTACAGAGCCCTCCACAAGCTGTCCTTCAATCACCGTGCTCATCATGTGCCACTTACTCTTCTCAGGATCCTCCAATCCTGGCCTCTTTTGCAGTTTCTCTCAGGTGCCATGCTACTTCTCATCTCTGAGGTTTTAAACCCACTAAGTTTTCTCTACTTGACACAACTCCCACCTCCTCAGCTAGTTCACTCCTTTTCTTTCTTCTTCCCTCAAGGCTCATGTCCTCAGGGAGCTTTGCTATGAAATCCCAGCCTGAGCTAGGTCCCCCTGAGCTGGCAGGTAGCACTCCCTCTGTATCATCTATCGTGTATTAAATGTTGTAGTTCTTCAATGTACAAACTCCATGAGGTCAAAGTCTGTGTCTTTCTTATTCACTGCTATGTCTCCTAGCCTGGCACAGTGCCTGATACACACAGAAAGCACTCCTTAAAGAGTTTTAAGTAAATGAGTGAATGAATAAATGAATGAATGGAGCTAAATAATCTCCAAGGTCATCTTCACTTTAGAGGAATCAATGACACTGACTTAGTGAAGCACAAAGATGTGCTGATTATGTGTGTATTGGAGCACATTTGCTTTCGAATGATGGAGCACCCACTCAAGCTTGCGAGGCACAAAGAGAAGTTATTTGTTGCGGTGGCTCATGGAATGTAAGGAGTGACTGTAGGAACTGGAGAGGCTACAGAGCTCAGAGACTGTAACTGGGGATCCATGCTGTAGGTCTCTGACTCCAAATGCCTCATCATTTTTGTAGAAGGCTCCACTGTTACTCACTCAGTGGACAACCTTAATGGGTCAGAAATTTTCCCTTCATCTTGACCGCATGACTGTCCCCCGTTGGTGAAGATAACACCCCCACTTTGCTTCTCCACTCCCATTCCCGTTTCACCTCTCTTTACTAGTAATTGAGCATTTCATGGTGAAATTCCTTATAAATATTTTCTCAGAGAAAAGTGTCAAGTCTGGAAATTTTTCTTTTTTTTTTATTTTTTTTTATTTTTATTTATTTTTTTTTTAATTCATTTTTATTGTTAGACTTATTGGGGTGACATCTGTTAGCAAGGATTACATAGGTTTCAGGCATACAATTCCACAGTGCATTGTCAACTTGATGCATAATAAGTTCACCACCTAATGTGAGTCCTGCCCAGCCCTGGCACCCGTGCGTCCAGGCACTGCGAGCTCACACTTCTTTTTGGCGAGATTGCAGAGCTTGTGGCTGAACTCTGAGGAAACTGACAACTTTAAACTCAATAATTGAACATCTCACTTTACATGTAAAAAAAAAAAAAATCAAGGCCCTGAAAGCATTGGTGATGCGCTTGACTCACAGAAGTTTTTGGTGGTGGTGAGGAGGGGGGCAGATGCATGTATCCTGAGTCTCCACCCCGACCCCTTGAATGATCACGTGCCTCTTCAGAGAGAAATTACATTTTGGTTCTTCGGTCGATACCAATATAAAAAATGTGGCTTTTCACAGATAAGATTACAGGAAATTGGGAGTTCCCTGGTGGTGTAGTGGCTTAAGGCTTCGGCGCTGGCGCTGTCAGCGCTGCGGCCTGGGTTCGATTCCCAGTCAGGGAGCTACCCACATACCAAAAAGCAAAAAAAAAAAAAAAAAAAAAAAAAAAAAAAAAAAAAAAAAAAAAAAAAAAAAAAAAAAAAAAGAAAGAAAAAAGATTACAGGAAATTAAAATAACTTCAAGACAAATTTGACAGGAAAGACCTCCAGGACACCTTTGGACATGAACCATCTCATTCCAGCCAGTCTGAGAGCATACCCTTTCCTGTAGTGTTGGGTTAGATCTTAATTGTGGATGATAGCAAGAGAGCTGTGTGGTCCCTTGTTTTCTTTCTTTCTTGCTGCTTAGCATGCTCTCTGAACTGAGTCGAGCCAGTTTTTGAAAATATTGTTATTGCAATTGCAGTCCTTTTGTGGATAGAAATCCCAGAATCGGAGGACTTGATAGAACTGCTAAAGGTCAGCCAGAGCAACCCTTTGCCCTCTGGGAGACCCTGCCATGAGGACACTGCAGTTGGTTTCCCAGTGGTGGGTTTGCTCCCAGCTGGGAAGGACATCTCTTGGGATATTTGCTTTCTCCTCTTTACTAGCTCCTTGAGGCTGGATTCATCTGTATTTCCTCTGTAAATTTTTGCTTAGAGAACTTGCAGAGCACACACTCGTCACCTGTATTAGTTTTCTTTTGCTACCATAACAAATTATCGCAATCTTAGTGGCTTAAAACAACAGAAATTTATGACCAGTTCTGACATCCGAACTGGTCTTATTGGGTATACTCAAGGTGTAGACTAGGCTGTGTTCTCTTCTGTAGGCTGTAGGAGAGGATCCACTTCGTCTTACTTTAGGCTGCTGTAACAAAAATATCTTAGACTGGGTGACTTATAAATAATAAAAATTTATTTTTCATAGTTCTGGATGCTGGAAGTCCAAGATCAGGCAGGTGAGGGCCCTCTGCCAGGTCACAGACTTTTCTTTGCATCCTCACATGGTGGAAGGGGCACGTAAGCTTTCTGGAGCCTCTTTTATAAGGGCACAAATCCCATTCATGAGGGCTCCACCCACTGACCTAAGCTCTTCCCAAAGCCCCCACCTCCTAATGCCATCACTTTGGGGGTTAGGTTCCCAGCATATGCATTTTAGAGGGACACAAACATTCCAACCATAGCAATTTCCTTTGCTTTTTCAGCTTCCAGAGGCTGCCTGCATCTTTGACTCTTCACCTCTTCCTCCATCTTCAAAGACAGCTAATATTGGGCCAAGAACTTTCCATGCTGCTGTCTTAATCTTTTTGCTGCCCTCTTCCACTTTTAAGAACCCTTGTGATTACATTGGGCTCAGCAAATAATGCAGAATAATAGCTCCCTATTTTATGATCAGCTGAATCGCAACCTTAGTTGACCTTTGACATAAGATAAACTAACAGCTTCCTGGGATTAGAACAGGGACATCTCGGGAGGAGGGGGTGGTAGGGAAGGAGAGCATTAATTTGCCAATCATGATGCCCAAATACAATAACTGAAATCAGTAGTCTATTAGAACAGTAATCAGGAAAATGGCTGCCTCCTTTAGTCAAATGTTTTCCTGAAAAACTGTAATAAATCATTTTTTCTGTCATTAAATTGCATTTTATATTCACCAGTAGTTGTGCTTTAACTGTCCTAATTATTTTTGCTACATTAGGATTATATACACTTGGTTTTGTTAAAGCAAGAGGTACATCTTTTATAGTGTTAAAACATTTGTTTTATATAAATCTATGTCTTATTATGGAAAAGTTTTGCATTAAAAATAACTAGCTATTTGCAGTTCTTTGAGTATTCTGTGTATGTTTTTTCAGGGATGGAGTTTTTAGAAGAGAAGCTAATATATCAGTAAACTAGTAAGCTAATGTCCTATTTCCCTCTTTTATAAAGAATAAATAATTTAATAGACTAAATATAATTCTGTGCTGGGTTTTAACTGTCACTAAATGCTATAAATGGAAATGCAGGCTATGAAAATAGAAATTTAAAGTTCTCCTGATAATAAAAATTATTATAATTGACTTACTAAGGAATTCAGTGAAAACAGGACCTCACATTCAAATGATTTTATTTTTTAGGAAGCATAAACTTAGGGTAAATTGGACTCTAATTAGTAAATTTCTTAATTATTCTTTCTAATTGTGAAGCTTAGCCCTCTCTCTAACTCTACCAGATACACTGCTAAATTTGAGCATCACTCTTTATAACTATACTTCAAGGTATAGCTATTAGTATTTCCATTTCACAGGTAATAGAATCAAGGGTCAGAGCGGTTAAGTAAATTGTCCAAAGTCACAGAGATTAAAAGTCATATTTGGAGAACCCACATTTAAATCTAAGTATACCTGAGTCCAAAGTTTTTACCCTTTCCACTTTACAAACAAGAATCCTTAATGTCGACATTTCACACAAAACGGAGCAAAATGTATGACTTTGGGTTGAGATGAATTTTGGGATTGCTCCTCTCTTCTTGTTTACAGCAGTTGCACTTACAACACAGGCACAAGAAAACCTCCAAAACGTTCACACTTCTCAGACCTAGTTCCTTATCCCTTGACGGTAGGAAGGAATAGAATTCGTGACCATTGATAAAAGTCAGGTTTAGGTATGTGAAGTGTCAGTCCGACAGCAAAAAGACAGTTACGGTTCTAAAACAATCCTTTTTAAAAAGCACAAACAAAGAGAGTTGATTTGTGGACCATTTTTCTACCAAACAAAATCCTTAGTTTCATGTGAGAAATTCTCTCTCTTTGAGGAAAGAATTTGTTCCCCTCATTCAGCCTGTGAAAAGGCAGGCTGTGTGAAAGGAGAGGCCATCTTTATTCCTCGAGTGATTTTGTTGTCTTTTTTCCTCTTTTTCTTTATCTTCAACCCATGTGACTCCTCAGTGTCCAGAAAGACTTCAAAGAGTCTTTGTATGAACATTACCAAATATTAATTAAGTTTCCTAATTAAATTCCTTGGAGAGGTGAAGAGCTGTCTTCTAGTATTCCTTCTGCAATGCATTTACATGCAGTGCCTTCTATTTTGTACTATAGGGATTCCTGGGAATTTCATGAAATTCTATAAGCTTATTTAACATATGATATTTCAGTTGTGCAAAGTTTGGCATTTTTTTGATGGTGGAAATTTTAACAGTTGGGAATACATTTGACATATAGTAATTTCGCCTTAAATAAGAACTTCCTCTCTCTTTCTCCTGGGGGCTGCACTCTCCAGCAATTTAACACCAGACTGGATAAAAGCCGACGGTCTGCCTTTCCCAGTTAGATACTGTAGCCCTTGATTGACAGCTGAACAGAGATGGAGCCCAATTCTATTGGTCAAACCTTCCCAGAACGAAGCTGCCATCCAACTGAGCTGAGAGGTTGGGGAGGAAGTGAGTCGTGACTCAGGTGCCATAGACTCTCAATGTTCTTATCAAATTTTAGTTTTTTTTTTCTTGAATACAGGTTTCTTCATTGGCTGTATGGCCTAAGAGACTGTAGATGGAATTTAAAAATATTTTTCATCAGTTCTGCTTGTTTCCCCAGGGAGCAGGTCCATGGAGCTCCTCAAAGTGCCATGCCAAAAGTGGAACATCAGTGTTTGTTCATTAGTTTTGTTTTTAATTGTTAAATTTATTGGGGTGACATTGGTTAATAAAAATTACATAGGTTCCAGGTGTGCAATGCTACAAAACATTGTCCATGCATTGTATTGTGTGCTCACCAAACATCTGATGCCCCCTTCCTCCTCCCTGCCCCTCTTACCCTCAGGTTAGTTTTTAAGATATATGTGTAATTCCCATTATAGAGTGCTTTAGGTGCATGTGAGTTTTGATACCTTACATTTTTGTTTTTGAGTTCAAATATTTATAAAATTGCAATGAAAATCTTTTTAACCCATGGATTATTTAGGCATGTATTGCTTAGTTTCCATTTAGGGATTTTTCTGTTTGTCTTTTTAATATTGATTCCTATCTTTGTTCTACTGTGTACAATGAGTACTTGATTTCAGTTGTTGTTTTTTTATGTGTTGAGACATGCTTATGGCCCAGCATGTAGTCAGTATTGTTACATACATTTGAGGAAAAAATGTATTTTTGAGATAAATATAGATTCACATGCAGTTGGAAAAAACAACACAGAGAAAAACCATGTACACTTTACCCATTTTACTCTAACAACATTTTACAAAACTTGCACAGATACTGACTTTGATAGTGTCAACATTCAGAGCATTTCCATCCCCATGAGGATCCCTCATGGGGCCCTTTTACAACCACAGGCACTTCTCCCCCTCCCCAACTCCCTGACAACCACAGGTCTGTATTGCATTTCTGTAACTTTGCCATATCAATAATGTCATGCAAATAGACTCATACAGTGTGTAATATTTGGAGATTGGCTTTTTCACTCAGAAAAATTCCCTGGGCATGCACACAGGTTTTTGTGTGCATCAGTAGTCTGTTCCACTTTAGTACCAAGCAGTAGTCCATGGGATGGATGTCCTAAAGTTTGTTTATCCATTCTCCCATTGAAAGCATCTGAGTTGTTTCCAATTATTGGTCATTATAAGAGAGCTGCTGTAAGCATTTGTGTACAAGTTTCAGTGCTAGCATAAGTTTTCATTTCTTTGGAATACCCAGGAGTACAATTGTTGAGTCATATGGTAGTTGTGTGTTTGATTTTTTTTTTTTTAAGTCAAACTGTTTTTCATAGTCGCAGCACCACCTTACAATGTATAAATGATTCAGTTTCTCAGCATCCTGGCCAGAATTTGATATTTTCACTATTTATATTTTACTTATTTTGATAACTATGTAGTGATATCTCATTATGGTTTTCAGTTGCATTTCCCTAATGGCTAATTATGTTGGAAAATCTTTTCATGTGCTTGTCATCCACAAAATGTCTCTTTCTGTCTTCTGCCAATTTTCTAGTTGCACAGTTTGTTTGTTTTACTATTGAATTTTATTGTTAAAAAGTTTTTTGCTGCTCCTTTAAAGTTAGTAGGACTTTTTTTTTTCTGGTCTTGCTGCTTTTAAGATTTTGTCTTTGTCTTTAGTTTTCAGCAGATTGGTTATAATGGGTCTATGTATATTTTTCTTTGTAATTATCCTGTTTAGGGTCTATAAGACTTCTTAATGCTGTTGTTTCATATCTTTTTTAAGTTTTAGAAATTTCTTAACCAATTCTCTTCAAATATGGTTTCTGTCCTATCTCTCCATGCTCCCCTTTCCTCGCCAAAATGCACATCAGCATTTTCATTGTGTCCCAAATGCCTCTTATATTCTTTTCTGTATTTTCATTCTTTTTTTCTTCTTATATTTCAGTCTAGATAGTGTCTACTGATCTATCTTTCATTTCACTAATTTTCTCTTTTTCTCTCTAACCCATCTACTGTGTTTTTAATTTTAGTTATATTTCTTAGTTCTTGAATCTTAATGTGTTCCTGTATATAGATTTCATTTTTTCCATCTTTCCATCTATTTCCTTTAACATATTAATTATGGTTATTATAGAATCCCCATCTGATAATTACAAATGAATCACTTAAGGATTACTTATATTGTCTATTTTTTCCTCTTAGATTTTGGCCACTCAGATCTATTTCCTGGCATGATTAATGATTTGGGATTGAATTGTAAGTGGCAGGAGCTCTGGATAATGTCTTCCTTTAGAACGGGTTCATTTTTCTCTGAAAGGTAGCTAGAATAGAGGCAAATTACCTTGATCCAATGAGGTATAATAATTCCAGTATGGGTACCAGGCTTTATGAAGGTACGTCTGTTTCCTGTTTCCCCTTACATCTAGGGCATAGCCTTTCAGTTATGAGGCCTAAAAACTTGGAAGTGGTGTATGAGAACGTGGAGTATGTACCAACTTCGACTCCCTGGAGGATCCTGTACTCCAATTTTTGTCTCCCTGGGACTACAAGAGTGCTAAATTCTCCCTTTATGTTTGTATCGTCTTTGCTTTGCTTCGCGTTCTCTTTTATAACACCATTTAAGAACTGGCAAAAGCTTCAAGTTCAGACTGTTGAGATCACTTCTCTGTGATTCCTTTTCTTTTAACCAGGATCTTTATCTCTAAAGTGCTGGATGCTTTTGAATATTTGTACTCCAATGTTTGTCTCTCTAGTCTCTGAGAATGCCAAAAGCCCCACATCACTTAAGAATCATCTAGTAATTTAAGGAGAAAAGCAGCACATAAAATATGGAGAGTATTGGGCTTACATCAATATTATTTTCTTTTTATGTGAGATCTTGGCACTTGACAATTTTTTCTGCCTTTGGTACTCTTTGATGCCTTCTAATGACTCTTTTAATCATCTAGTTATTATTGTTATCTCGGTGAGAGTATTGGTTTAAACATGTGAAACTCCATCATAAGGCTAAGCAGAAGTTACCCAAGCATACAGTCCAAATATTTGCTTCAGTTAAGACTATAATAACTTGGACCCAGTTTTATTCAGGATATATTTACTATTTGACTTTGCCTACTTTTCTTGATTCAAATCTTCCTTATTAGATTTTTCTTGTCATATTACTCCTTAGGCCTCAGCTAGATTATGATCGTTAAGAGTTCTCAGATAGAGAAAAGATAAGTTGGCTTTTTCCCCCTCATAAGGAATTAAAAATAAAAACAATCCTCAAATATCAAATAAACATAAGAAATAATTCAATGCTTTCTAAAAATATATCAAATGTAAATTCTTTCCAAAAATGTATGAAGTCAGGCTCCAGGTACACCAGGCTCTGCCAGGTATAGGTAGGCAAGTTACTTAATCTTTCCATGCTGAAGGTTCTTCAGTTGTGAAATGTGGAAAAGAATAGTACCTACCTCATAGAATTATTACGGTAAATGATTTAATATATCTACAGAACCTAGAACAATGTACCAGATATAGCAGGGCTGGGGGCCAGCATGCACCCTTGGGTGACTGCCTAAATAGCTAGTGAACTGCGACACTTGGAGAGGCAGCCCTTGCTCTAAAAAATGTCTGCCCAGGTCTGACATATAGTAAGTACTCAGTTAATGTCAGTTAATATAAAACATTATCCAACATCAATGGCAATAGCCATAACATACATCAGCATATAACTTATATACAGTCATAATAAATATTTATGATTTAGTAGAGATAAGTTTGATTTACCTAGTAAATTGACTTGGACCCATCCATTGCTAGAAAATGTTGTAATAAATAAAACCTTTTTGTTTTACTTTTCCCTTTTTGGGGGTTTAGAAGAGGCTCTATTCTCTTTTAGTGAGAAAAAAAAGAACCATTTCTCCCAATGGCTCAACATTTATTTCCCAGTAGTTCAGTCATTCAACATTTATTGAACACTTACTGTGTTCCAGGCTGTGTACTAACTACAGAGCTGTAGAGATGTATAAGGTTCCATTCTTTCCCTGAAGGTGTACCATTTTAAATGGGACAGAAAACAACCACACTGTACCATTTCAAACGGTACGTACGACCAGCTTACTAACACGTTAAATTTAGCCCAGTGAGACTAGGCTGATCACACATACCATTTGAAATAAGACAGTACCCTTGTTTTCTGTCCCATTTAAAATGGTACGAATGGTCAGCCTACCTGAAGGTCTCTGTAGACTTAGAGTCAGATAGATAAATAAGAAATGACATGACATGCACATTAAGCTGTCAACCCTGTGGCAGGGTGTCAGAATTTTAGAATAACTTTATAATCCTCACAACAACCTTAGGATGTAGGCACTGAAGCTCAAAGGACTTAACTTGCGCATATGAAATTTGAGACCACTGTCTCTAAAAAATAGCTCCACAGCCTTCCCACTAACATTAAGACAGGGAGACAACAACATTTCGACCAAGAAACTTCAAACAAAATGCTGAGTATAGTTGTCTACTCATGGTCCAAACCACCTGTTAATTCAGATATGTGAACCCAAGTCAAACTGGCTTAGTGGCATTTACTAGTTACTTCTGGCAGTGGTCAGACTAATAATAGGCCACCTTGTTATTCATACAGCAAGTGAAAACTATAGTGCGGAGGTATTTTTGAATGGGTATTTTTAAATTCAGTGAATCATTTTCACCTAAGAAATGAGTTGCCACTTAAAAAATAAAATGACACATATTCTCTTCAATGTGGTGGGCTCTGATTGGAAAAGGCCCTCATGTGTATTTCCTGTGAGATTTTCAATAACATTTGGATGAATTAGCCAAATTGGTAGAAATCTGAGCTCCGAAGAGATCATCATCACGATTTCAACCCTAAAGGAGATTGGTAGCTTCCTTAGTTGTAAGAGGAATCTCTAATCGAAGGTACTTTGCCAAGGCAAAGGAGCGATGGCAGGTTGGAAGCAGCTATAGATAAAAGGATTACCCGCATCCACTTTTCCTACAGGTCAGTCCACTGAGTATAGTGAGTTTAAGCCCAAGTCAGTATATAGTAAAATATACTTAGTCTTAAAAGTAATAGAACATTTAAAGGTTGGGCTGTGTTATGTTAATCTTTGCTTAATTTCAAACTAATTAAAGCCATTAATTTTAGGAACTTTTAGAACGAGAACTTATTTCAGAGGACATCACCTACTGGCAAAGCGTGGTACTGCAGTTTTACTGCCTTAGATGCCGAGTCCGCCGAGAGGAAGCGTTTCGGCAGCCCCAGACGGGCTCAGACGGGTGGTAGAGCAGGCAGCTGCGAGAGGCGAGGCCCTCCGCGCCTCCAAGGACACACGTCCTCTCCTCGCGTCCCAGGCCCCTCATTTCCAGCATGTGTAGTTCTGAACAGAAAACCAGAACTCCTACTGGAGCAAATTGCCAATTTATGTGTTGTGGCTGTTAACTGAAATCTGCCCCTCGTGAGACACCCTGACCCACTTACACATAGGCATGGGACTCGGTGAGCCAACAGGTAAGTTCTCTGCGGTCATTAATTTGAAGTGGAAAGGGGGAGCCGTGGTTCCCCGGTGGGGTAGTAGCTAGGCTTCGGCGCGGCCTGGGTTCGATCCCTGCTCACGGAACCAACAACAACGACAACAAAAAAGCTGGGGGTGGGGAGGTGGGGGTAACCATCCCTGATAGCATTGCAGTTTGGTTTTACTTTTCAGTGCTACACTAATGCATCAGGAAAATAACTTTTCAAATAAAAGTAAGTGTTTCCTCTCCGCTGGAGCTGGGGCTAAAGTAAAGGAAGAAGAAGGTGAAGTAGGAGGATCTATGGCCAAGCAGTTCGGACATTCCAGTCTTATTGTTCAAAAAGCAATTTCTGACTCCAACGAAATTTTATTCTTTTAGAGTGACAAAATGCAATCAGCGCAGCTGGCTTAGCTCCCACTTATATTCTGCAGCATCCCAGAGACACTCTTTCCTTTTTTCTTGGTAAAGAAGCCACATAGAAATCCTACTAACACTAGTGTGGAAAGATCTTTAGGGTTTTTAGAGCAACCTCTTCGTCTTTACCTTTTGTCCTCATTGTCCTTTTGAAGGACTATATGTTTTCTGAATGTAATTTTCAGAGTACCTTCCTGTGGGTTTTATTTCATTTTGTTTAATTGACTTTCTGTTAGTTAAGAGGGAGAATGAACTGGAAATAAGCACGTGTGAGGAGTTAGAAGGAAGCTAGGGTGGTCCTAAAGGGAGTGAAGCTGAAATGAGAGAAGGTGCAGGAAGGTCCTTTTGTTCTGCAGCTCTAGGCTTTCACTGAACTTCATGTTGGCAGGACGCTTCCCCATTTCCTCCACATGGGGCCTCCAAGGGGTGTAGAGAGAGCATTTAGGAGGGGACGGTTTGGCACCTGTGTGGTGACTCCAAAGCAAAGATCCAAAAAAGTTATAAACGTTCTCACAAGGTTGTTTTAAAGTCGCGCTGGTCTGAACCTCTTCGGGTCATCATTCTCACGTAGACATTTTACAGTGCAGGAATTCTGAATCGTCTCACCCAATTTCCCCATCTAGTTGGATTATTAGATTATTTCATCTGACTCTGGGCCACCCCCACCCCCACATGTTTCTTACTTTTCTTTCCATCACTAACATGGCTCAGTACATTGAGGTGGATTTTTATAGTTTTAAAAATATATTTTCTTCCAACTTCCCTTGAGCTCCTGTTTTTATCCATTTGCTTACAAGTAGATTTAATTAGCTCAGAAAACTACCCCCAGAAGTTTTGCAGTTTCTTTCCGTCTATTCTACAGAGAGAGACACGTGTTTCATGCTGGAATAACGAGGCCGATGAAAAGTTCAGAGTGACATGTGTTTCCCTGCAAATAACTGTAAAGAATGGGCCCCAAGGCCTTAACGAGGAAAGTTGTAGGCACTCTTGAGTCACAACTTCGGGGAGCTGAGGGAGCTGTCCGTGATGGTTACGGGGTGTGTGCATGCGCGCACACACACACACACACACACACACGTAGTCACACACACACACACACAGTCTCACATACACACCACAGTGACAGATGACCTATTGAAATAATTTCAGAGCTGTTCTGTGGTTACTACGACAACCAGTGCTCTCTTGGCTTTCATCTGGCCATGTGACAGGGACTTTGACGTCAGCTGGAGGCAGAGTCTGTGGCTGAGTCCACACAGTCACAGGCCTGTGAGAATCTGGTGGATGCTGGCTGCTGCCACTGCCGCTGCTTCCCAGGGGCTGCAGAGCATGGACTGTTAAATCTTGCACTTCGTCTGTGTGAGGTAATCAGTTTCCTTTATTATACAAATAGTTAGATGTTTTATAGATCATTATGGTTTTCCCCCTCTCTCTTACCTCCTGCAACTTTGTCTTCATGAGTGATTACTGTTGGACAGGAGAAAAATGTGAAGCAGCTTCTAGTTGCTAATTTTGTGTGGAGTCTCTGGAATTTGGTTAAATTTGGATTAATGTTCTGTGAGGTAGGTTAAACTATAATCCCCTTTCTTGCTCAACACTGGCTAACGTGACATTATTTAGAAATACAGATTTTGCAGCTTGAGCCAAATAGTCCCCGTTGAATTCCAAAAATCTTCCCTTCAGTATTGTTTGGGGTTTAAAGACTCCAGCATAGTCTTGCAGTATGTTGCTAACTTTGTTTTTTTTTTTTTTTTTTTTTTTTTTTTTTTTTTTGACAATTGCTACCCTGAATCAGTGCAGAATACTTTGAAATTCGGTTTCTATCTTGTTTGTAGCATTTGTAATTAGCAACAGCAGGCACAGCGGGAAAGAACAGTATACTTTGAAACAAAAGTTGGGGTTTTTCTTGTACATAGGGTATTCTGAAAATACCAGGGAGCTTCCTGTTTAGAGAAAAGCAGTCTAGACTATGCCAAGGAAGTCGGAGTGGAACCTCTTACATGAGTGCATGCAGTCGCTTTTTGGTTGTTAGAGCAAAGTGCACATTTTCAGTATCTTCCTCTGAAAATTCAGCTATGAAGAGAATAGCATTGAATGGGCTTCACTAAGGAGCCATGTAAGTCATTTTTATGTTTAAAGATTGAAAGACTTATCTAGAGAAGAAAACAGTAGCCCTAAAACTAAATCATCATTGATAGATCTACTTTAATTCAAACACAGATATAAATAATCACTAAAAAATTTGCTCCAGATTTTCAATGAATAGTTTGTAATTGATTAATAATACCTTTTATCTCTTTATTCTGATAACATTATGAAATACAAATTGGCTTATTTGCCATATTGTAGTTTATGTCCTTAACAAGTTTAGTAATTTTAAATTTTCTATCATTGCATTCAAGTTCGATGGTTTTGTACCTTGTAATTCAAAGAAAACTTCTGGTATTGAAGTTAATCAAAGACTAGATGTATAACCAGGTTTCTAAATCTTTCAAATTTTACAAGAAAAAAAAGGCAAATTTTAGAGCAATACATGTAATATTTCTACTATTTTAATGAATGAAAAATAATCATTTAACTGTGTATATAAGGATATATATTTCATGGTATATGCATTTTATCTCAATTTAATGCAAGAATATATTGTTCTTATTTTTATGTTCTTTATTAATTTCTGAATTCCAGTAGCATTTATTTCACTCTGAAGATGAGCAGTTTGAATAGTATTTGGCTTCAGTGATAAGTGAATAATTATAGGTGCATCAATAATTTCCCAATAACTTTAAATAAGTGAATATTTCTTTAACTTGCTGGCATTAGTTATGTCTATTTTTGGCCAGAGTCTCCATGGAGAATTTTCCAAAAACTCTGATGTACTTAACGCTCAAGGCACATCTACCAAGGCATTATCTCATCATTTAATTTATCTCATGATTATAATTCAGAGGCCATAGTCTTAACACCCCAAGATATATGCTAATTGATTTGTAACATTTCAAACGAGCATGAATAGGACAAGTAGCACTGTTATTTAAAAGCACCATCTTTTAAGAAAAGATGAACTATGGCTATTTATGATAACATGGATGGACACTGAGATCATCATGCTAAATGAAATAAGCCAGACAGAAAAAATCAAGAACCATATGACTTCACTCATATGTGGGATATAAAACTGAAAGCAGCAAAGAAACAAAAACTCATGGACATAGTAGTTATCTGAGGGTAAAGGGGGAGTGGGATGGGAGAGGAGGGAGGAGAATGCAAATATATGGTGATGAAAGAAGATCTGACTTTGGATGGTAAGCACATAATGCAGCACCTGGACGATGCCCTGTAGAATTGTACGCCTGGAATCTATGTAATTTTTACTAATCAATGTCACCCCAGTAAGTTTAACAATAAAATAAAATAAAAGCACTGTCTTTGATGGAGTATATTGCTGTTGACTTTTTTAACTCAAAAGAAGGAATTATCATTATGCTTTTCCAAGTAGCTTTCTTGATGCTATTTCTATAATATTTTAAATTAAGGTTATAAAATGACTGTATTCTGTGCCCTTATGAAAGAGATTGGATTTCAGCAGCATGAAATATAAGAGAACAATTAAGTATTGATGGCAAGATGTCAATGATAATGTTTATCATGCAAAGAAAACAACCTATGCTGTGATAGCAGAAGTGTTCTAGAATCTACAGGTCTTTTCTCATGGTAAAATAAGAAAAAAAAATGCCTTTCATCAGAATCATCTCTTTACAGCAAGGAGACAGTGTTGATTTGAAGGTCAAGTTTATTTCAGTTTCAAAAAGATCACTAGCAAGGAATGATTTGCTCTAGAAACCTGGCTGTTGCATTATTAAATGTGTTGCATATAGTTTTAGGGATTTTTAACCTTTTGGTGCCATGGACCTTTTTGGCAGTATGGTGAAGCTGATAGACTCTTCTCATAATGATGTTTTTAAATGTGTAAGATAAGGTATGCAACATTACAAAGGGAACCACTTTTATTGAAATACATTCATCAAATTTTTAAAAATTGTGATAGTGGCTTTGTTAATAATTCCTTATTAAACAACACAAACTATCAGCAGGTGTAACTACCATAATTTTGAACTAGTGATAGGTGTAAAAGATATTTAGAAGTGTCTGTAATGACTATAATGTGATAAGAGAATATCTGTGATTTCTTTTGGTAAGAATATCACAAGTACTGTGGTTTGTGGCCTACATTTAATTAAAAGAAATACTAATTTCAGTTTGAGGTTAGTGAAACTAAAGTTGTAATATTTTTCCCATCCAAGTTCTTAGATCCCCTTGAATTATCTCTACCCCTGAGTTCAATGCCATGTGATCTAGTGGTGCCAAGAGGTCATGGAACTGAACAAAATCCACATCATCATTTCCACATTCAGTTCCACTACATCTGATTTTATTCTCTGAATGTGTGGATTTCACAGTATTCTCTAATTTCTGTGTGGGACACACAGGGGATGATGTGTTTATACAGCTACCAAACTGTAGCTTGCTTTCATTTTCTTCCTTGAAATCCATAAGCAATCTGACTTATTACTTGGACAGGGAAACTCTTACCTGGTTAGACAGGAGTTAAGAGGAAAAAGTGTTAATGCAAGTTGTGCAAGTTAAAACCATGGATCATCGAAATAAGACTACAGTTATTTACAAAGGGACCTTTATCCACTCAGAGAAAATAGGCAAGCAGGACTTAGATGAAGAATGCAGGATGCTATGTGAGACCCTAGCTGAAGGAATACTCTTGAAGGTACTTCATGTACAACATTTGAAATGAGCATTAAGGAACTTATATAATTTCCCAGTTTAGTATCAAGCACATACATGAATTGATAAATTGTAATGTTAATTCCAGTTACTCGGTAGAACCTGCAGATTTATCGGCCACATGGGCCTCAGGACAAAACACATTCAAAATGAAGTGGGAAATGGAGACATTTCCCAAGTAATTTGAAGTCAGAATCTTGCTTGATTTATTATTGCTCAGTAGGACCGTGCAATTATCTCATTCCCCAAGTCACAGTGAATTTGCAAAAGGTATTGCTTAACTTTTTTCACCAACCAACTATGTAACTTTTCAGTTAGCTGGCTGACGTGTATCATTCATTGCCTGTCTAGCCCTGGGTTAAGAATGTCCAAAGACACTTGTCCATTACATCAACACCCACCATGTGAGTGTTGAAGCTATAACGTTTTACACAAGCTGCTGTTTAACTCAATCCAAATCCCTCACATTTGAAATGGAAGCTTAGCGATTTTCTTCATGCATTCTCTGGGAAATTATGAAAGAGGATTTTCTCAAACATATCTTATTCTTTGGACTAGAAAAGAACACCTGCTCTCAGGGCTTTGATGAAGGAACTTGGAAGAGGTCTAAAATCTCTTGCTCCAGGCCGCACTGTTTGCTGCTTTGATGACAGACATTTGAAATTTTAAGTTCAGAAAGGAATGTGCCATTATTTCCCATGAAATCAACTGTTATTTAAATGGTGCCCTGTGATGAAAATCCAACTAGAAATAGCATTCCAAAGTATGTATTTTTTTATTGTTTCCAAAAGTGACGCTATAAAAGTTTGTGCTCATTAAAACATTGATATAAAATGATATGACAAATACTTAAATTCACTGGAGCCTCGTTCTCCATATAAAGATAGTCTGTTCTTTTTATCGCTGCAGTGAGCTTTAGTTTTTTTGGACATCTTTCTATAAATACCTTTATTTAGAGACACAGCATCCTTTTAAAATTAGTTTACATTAATGTAAAACACCATATATGCAGCTACCATTAAAGGTCTACATTTGATGTGCAGGAAAAAATTCTCTAATCTGAAAGATATTCCAGCTCCTGCTTGTCTGAATGAGAGGATTGTCTATACTTTCTAAATTCGGTCCCAATGATTGCAGGAAAACCAAAGGCTGCATATTGCTTTTATGTAAAGATGAACTTTTTAAATGATGATTCTAAATTGTCTTTACTTTGGTGAATTTAAACCCCATCCATTAGAGGTAAATGTTGAGGAGAGTGTTGTATTCTTTGGCTGGCTGCTCAGCTGACTCCCACAGACTTTCATGTGATTCATACATCAAAAACCACGACCAATTTGTGATGACCACATTTACAACATCCTTGGAGATAGAATCAAAAACAGCAGCCTACTGGTTTTCCCATCCTACGCCTTCCCACGTCTTACCCCGTATCAGGTGCAGCATGAGGTAGCAGCACTCCATCAGTGAGTGTTTTTTAACTGGCTATGCACCCACAGTATTCAAGTAGGTATTTTGGACCCTTCCTTCGTGTGATCCCTGAGTGGTCTGTGCCACTGGCATAAAGAATCCAAGTTACTTTATGGACTTCTGACTTCCGCTCACCTGACCTTCAATTCAAACATTTAGTCTTTCATGCATTCAACAAGTTTTGAGCACCTACTGTGTGCCAGGCCTTGGACTAGACACCAGGGATGCTGTGGTGAACCAGACAGGCAAAGTCCCCACTATCATGGAGCTTACAGTCCAACTACATAGGAAGCTTGCCCAGAGGACTATGGGTATCAGCAGCCAAGGTTTCTCCTTTAGAGCCATGCTGGCCAGCATAGTCAGAAAGAAAATACTCGCTAAAAGAAAAAATAAAGTAACACTAAAGCAAAAGACAAGCAAGCAGTCTGTAAACTATTGGATTTTACATCAGCGTCGAACCTTAGAAGAGACATTCTTCAGTTGGTGAACAGCCAGCCTTGTTTATAAGTTACTTATTCATATCAGCGTCAAGTGTTCCAGATCGGTACGCCCAACCCTTTTCCCAGTGCTCCAAAAGCTAGCTGCCCTCCAGTTCAGAAGAAAAGGAGGCTTTTAGGTACTTACCTGGAGAATGATTTTCTTTTATGCAAACACTCTTGTCTTATGCAAATAATGAGAGACATTTTATTTTATGAAAGGAATTCTTAAGTTAGTGATGCCCAATAGATATATTCCATTTTCCGTGTACTCATCCAGTTAAGATAGGCTCACTGCTTTAATAAATAACCCCAAATCCCAACGGCATAATACAGTACTGTTCATTTTTCACTCTCTCACTCACAAGTCAGATTTGAAAGGGCTCTGTTCACACAGTTATGCAGAGATTCAGGCTCCTGGTACCTAGTTAAACCAATCCAGGGGCAAATCCTGTCTGTAACCACTTGCAGGTATTACTTTGGACAAGTTACATAAGTCACAGTTTTGTTTGTTTGTTTGTTTGTTTACCTAAATAATACTAGTACCTGCTTTATGAATTTTTAAGTTAACTTACTTGGCACAGTAACTGGCAGGTATTAAGTATGCAATAATGAACTGTTATCATTAATTTTTTTACCCCTGATAGTGTGGTCATCACCACCATCCCCTCAGGAACCAGAAATTAGCACTGCCCAAGTTGGGAAGATATGTCTCTGGTGTTATAATGCTAACACTTAGGGAGCTAGAGAGTCATGAAGCTCTTTTCAAAGTAACTGATTTTTTGTTTTCTTTACAACATTCAGTTTTATAAATGAGGAAACTGAGGCACAGAAGTTCAAGCAAATTACCCAATGTCACACAGCATATAACGGAGCTCTAAGTCTGTGGCTCTCAACTCTTTATTCACTATGCTATGTTGCCTTTCAAGCCAGAATATATCGTATTTTTCCTAGAAGTAGTGTTACATGTTTTGGCAGGTTGTACTCTCCAAAAATAGCCATATAATTATATTGACTTTCAAACACTCTTCTAGAATCTTGCTACTATCCCTTAAGAGGTGGAATCTATTGCCCTCCTTCCCCCCACCTCTGGTGAGTGATTGGTCCAAGATAGAACACAGTGGAAACAATGCTATGTGGCTTACAAGGTTGGATCATAAAAAGAATAGTTTCTTTGTCTCTCAGTTATTCTTTGTTTGTCTCATACATGACACTTGCCCTGGGAAACCAGCCACCATGTTGTGAGGAACTCCAGACCATATTGAGAGTTCACACATAGGTATTTCACCCAACACCTCCAGGTAAGGTCTCAGCCCACAGCTTGCATCGACATTCAGAGGATTCCAGGCCCCAGCCATCAGATCTCTTCATGCCTCCCGACACCAAGTAGACCAGAGATGAGCCATCTCTGCCCAACCCTGGCCTAAACGGCAGATTCATGAACAAAATAAAAATCATTATTGTTTTAAGTCCCTAAGTTTTGGAGTTATTTCTTAGGCACTAGAGTAACTGGAATATATGGGGAATTAGAGATGACTCAAATACCTGTATAGAGGACTAAACTTTAGGTGCATATAGACTAAATAGGTTTTTGTGATTTGGCATGATAATCTAAAATTAAAATAATTTCTGGAGGAAAATATATTTCATCTACCAATCAAGTTACAAAGAGGCTTTAGGTATACTTCTTGTTTGTAAGACTGGAACAGTCTTACATATTAATGCTGTTGGGGTTGTAGGAGAAGATTTGGGCTGCACTGGCCCTGGACTGTATGCCTGAGTAAAATCTCCCTGGTTGTCACCAGCTGGCTGGAACCCTTTCTGTAGGACAGTCCTGTGTGGATAGCAGTACTTTAGCCATTTCCCCCTGGTCACTGCCTTGTTCTCCATATCTGCTTTTGTCTCCCTCTGTCATACCTCCTCTGTCTAATATGCTGCCTGCTTTTCTATTGTTAGAACGAACTATCTCACTGACACTCTTTTGGCCCATTTTCAATGCTTCTAAGCCTTTTCTTTTTCTTTTTTTGCTCTAATAGCTTATAGTAAAGCTAGGGATTCCTCTTGGCCAGGTAAGATTTAGCTCATTCAGCAAAGTCTTTTTCCTCTTGACAAAGCTGCCAAAATGGCAGCTGTCTCACTGGCTTGCAGCTCCAAGTGCTAGGTCAAACCTAGCACTTGGAATACTTAGCAATGTAGTCCTTGTGTCCTCACTCAAGGAGGCATCTCTACCTCCTCTGCTGCAGAGAAATTCAATACCCCTGACTCTCTTCATACTTCCTTAAATGTCCCTACTTCTGATGGTCTTCCCGCCTTTCCTTTACAAGGCTAAATGGTTTGTTTGCTCATTCACATGGTCATTCAATGTTTAACTCCATATAGTGGGCAATGGAGTTAAACACCTATGAAAAGATTTGTGTTCAATGACTAGTAATATTCTTCCAGTTGTCTCTTATTTGCTTACCATAGATACCAGGCAGATGTGGTCCAATTATCCAGACCTTTTAATGACCAGCACGTGTCCCAGCTCCTCCAAGATATTCCAGCTAAGTAGGTTACTGTCGTAGGACCAGCCAGTCAGTCTTTGGAAAGGTTACAGTCCAGCAGGGGAGGCAGGACAGCTGAGATCCAAAGCTATGTCTTCCATGTTGGTTACAGCCTTTCATAGTACCTAGTATAGTGCTAGGCATATAGTATCTACTCATTAAATCTCTGGTGAGTATTAAGAAATAAATAGATTAACTACAGAAGGATATGTGGCATTGAGATAACTTTAGAGAAGAAGTGAGCTTTGAGTTGGGCCTTAAAGGATGGAGAACATTTGGCATGACCAACAGAAGTGATTGCCTGTGAGTAAGAAACATCATAAGTACATCCTGATAACAGAAATAAGACACTCACCCAAGAAAAAGTGAGTGGGAAAGAAAAAGTGTCCAATTCATAAGGTGGTTCTGTGGAGGATCTAGAATTTATCAATTTTAAGCTGAATTTGATCTGACAGACAGCAGGAAGCTAGTAAAAGGTTGCATGCAAGTGAGTGACGTATGTGTCAAACAGTGCTATCAGAGTTTAATCACTGTTTCCTTTTGCTTTAGACAATTTATTTTTAAAATCCTGAATATTTGTTAAATGTTTCCTTTTTTTCCATTTTCCTCATAAAGAAGTCCTAACTTTTTATATTTAAAAATGTGAATTCTCCTTTGTCCTCAATACTGTGTGAGGGGCCGTTTTATCTATGGCTGAGTGCTATCTGTAGGGAAAGCTGTGAAACTTCATAGTTTTAAAAATATAAACTGTTATTTAGCAAAGTGATAGTCACATAAAACCCAAACTAACTGAAGAAAAATCAAACTTCCCTAACATTTTCTATAGAACCATACTATAATGATTATATATACATAATTTTAATTGATATTCATAATGGGATCATTGTATCATTATTCTGATAAACTTTTTAATTAAGTCATTAGTGAAAGACCAAATTATGTTCAATGACATTTTAATTGTAACTACATTTCATTATATCCAAAGTCTTCAAAAACGGGCCATCAATATATATGTTTGACAACTATCAGAATGTTCTAACAGACCATCCCATTCTCAAGGAAAATAATGTAAATTACACATGCAAAAAGTGTGCTACTATATATGTACAATATAAATAATAGGAAATAGAGCCCTGCATACCTAACAAAATTACCATTTGTTGTCCATTCTAATGAAGTGTACGGGGGCTGTTAGAAAGTATCCAGTCATGTAATATGAAAAATAAAGGCATTTATGGCTGGATTTTTTCCAGACAGCCCTCGTAAGTTTACACACTGGAACTGATAACTTCACAACAGCACGGAGGTTAGGACTGTCCCTGGGGTCCAGTACCTCACAAAAATTGAATCTGCGATAGATATACAAGGGCTGTCCAGAAAAATCCAGCCATAAATGCCTCTATTTTTCATTACAAGTGTGGATACTTTCTGGACAGCCCTTGTATTTTTAAATCTCCAGTCACATAAAGTTTTTAAACCAGTTGAGGGCAGAGAGTCAGTTATCTCACTGTCTGACAGAAGGTAAAAGGAGGCTTTATGTTGCTAGAACATCACTCAACATTGTTGCTGGCAGTTGTCTACGTTTAGAAAGGGATTTCTATTTCCTTTGCCCACCGTAGTGCTCCTGCCTCCTGGCCCATCAGAAGTGAATGGCCTGGGGCCCCGGTGAGCTCTGAGCTCTCCTACAAGGCTAATTGCTGAGGGCAGTTTAAAGCAAAGCATTCACTCTCTTGGGGGTTTTCTTTACAGAGAGCTGGAACAAAATTTTTAAAGGAAATTACAGTTTCCATGAGATTATTTCTCTGGTATATCCAGAAGATGTTTTCACAAAATAGAAGCTATTTTAAAAAGATGCAAACACTTTAGTCCAAACTCCTCTTAAAAGTACCTGGCATTAAAATCTGCTGTGCTCACCTCCAAAGATGTTGGCCAACCTCCAACTTTAAAAGCCCAATCCATTGCTCTTCATATATAAATTTCTTCTTCCTCTAGCCCTCAAAACAGCCTAAGGATCCATGCTATGAACTGACAAGAAGCCATTAATTGTTCTATCAGCATCCTAGCCAGGAGGATTACTTTATTAAAGTCACGAAGTGTCTTCAGAGGCATCAAACTTAGTTACACCACAGGTTGACAAAAAGATACTGATTTTGAGATAAAGTAAAAAAGGAAAACTTCTCACCGAAATCACATGTGTAGATATAGGAAACAGGGAATTTATATTGTGGTAAAATACATGTAACATAAAATGAGCAATTTTAACCATTTTTAAGTGTACACTTTTAAGCGTACATGTTTGTGTGCAATCATCCCCATCATATATCTCCAGAACGTCATCTTCTCAAAATGAAATTCTGGACCCATTAAATCCTAACTCCCTTCCACCCGCACCCCAATCCCAGGCTTTGTTAACCACCATCTCACTTTGTTTAAACAGGGGCATTTTAAGGAAGTTTGAAACAAACCTACAGTTCCTCTTTTCCTTGCATCAGAAAAAGTCCCCAAATAATTGGAAGTTTCTTAGGTTTACACAAATGGACGTAGTTTTGTAAAGTTCCATGATGCAGAGATTTCAGACGTATGACAGAGATGAAGTGTTGAAGCATACTTGTATTCCAAACCACCTATTTAAGCTGTATCCAGTACAATTTTTATATAATTACTCAGCTCTCCACCTTGTTGTCAAAAAGAAAGCCACTGAAATAGAGACATTCTGGTCCCAGTAATATATTCAAATAATCTTACATTGGTCTTCTATTAATACTCATTTTAAGTAACTTAAGTATAGAATCAATATATGTTTACAATGGCACATTTGGAAAACTGAGAGGAATATAAAAAAAATAAGTATCACTCTTAATATTCTGTAGCCTAAAATAACCAGAATTGATATTTTAAAATTAAACAACAGTATAGTTCTTCAACATTATATTTCTTTAAGAAAAATATATATTTTCTTCAGCAGAAGAAAGAACTCTGAAACAAACCTGAAGATTTTAACATCAGATAACTATTTCTTTATAGTGGGATTTATTGGTTTCTAACTAAGCAAAATTGCCAATTAAAAATTGAAAAATCAAATGTTTAGAGATTGGAGATTAACAGTTTTTTAAAAATTATTTTTTAATGGGTGTAGGTTTATATTATATTAGTAAAGTTTAGTTAACTATATCCTAAAGATCAGAAAAGACCATGGATCAAACAAAAATACCTTTGGGGAAAAATGGTTTTTAAACAGTATTGAAAAATTAATCCTACCTTTAGGAATGTTGTCTCGGGGGGAAAAAAAAAACTAGATGAAAAGGATGATCTGTAAGGAACAGAGTCTATAAAGTTAAAAACCAAAAAAAAAAAAAAAAAAAAAGGAAAATAAATCATTGAATGGGAGAGCAGTTACTTTCCCAGCAGCCTAGAGCTCACGGAGAGTTTGGAGGCATCACCGTGTCCATTGACGCTCTCACTTGACCATAGGTGATTAATGGTATTTGTTTCAGACACCAGAGTTTTTTATATTCCATTCACTGTTTAAATACAAACTGTATTGTAGTTTGCTTCCTATTTAGGCTAGGATTGCTTTTCATGGATATTTATCTTTCTAGAAGGTCTAAGTATCTTTCTCGTCTCCAATTGACCTGGAAAAACGTAAGTTTTCAGTACGTGAGTGGCATGTCATAGATTACTTCTCATTCTTAAGTATCCAGTTGCCATGATAACTTCTGCTTGTTGGAGATATACTTCACCAGGCACACTGTCGTGCACTTCTAATTTGGACTAAATATAGGCTGTTCCCCTAGGATTTCTTCCTGTCACAATTGGATTATTTGCATTGTTTCCAGGTTTGACTGTTTCTTAGATTCATTTTCCATTTTGCTGGAGTATTTTTCTTTTAGTTAGTTTTGTTTTTTTTTAATGGCAAAAGAAGGGCTAAGTCCTTGTAAATCTTAATTTTGCTCTCATAAGTGCAAAATAGATTCAAAATAACTTTACATCACAATTTTGCAGGCTTTGCTTCACTGTCTTCTAGCAACTTGAAAAGCAGATGCAAATCATCTACCATTTTGATTTTTGATTCCTTTATAGGTACCTTTTTTCCCTCACTCTGTGAGCTTTCAGAATTTTTTCTTTGTACTTGGAGAGCATAAATTTCCCCAGGAAGTATCCAGGGATGTATTTTTTTTCATGATTCCTCTTCAGGCTTTTAATCTGAAGACTCAAGGTTTATCAGCTCAAGAAACTGTCTTTCTATTATTCCTTTGAAATGCTTATCTTCTCTATCGTCTTTATTTTCTCTTCCAATAACTCTTATTATTGAAAGGATATTATGTCTTTTAGCTCTAGGAGATAACAGATCTCTGGGATCTCTTCTATATTCTTAACTGTCCTTTCACGTCTTCTCTCTCTTTTCTTTTATGTACATTCAGAGAATTTTCTAGAATTTGTAT
Organism: Lyroderma lyra; assembly: GCA_004026885.1. Taxonomy (NCBI): domain Eukaryota; kingdom Metazoa; phylum Chordata; class Mammalia; order Chiroptera; family Megadermatidae; genus Lyroderma; species Lyroderma lyra. Next base: position 366,175 of record PVJL010000282.1, read on the forward strand.
TCTGGATCTCAAATTTATTTTCATATCATTTTAACTCATTATTTCATCCTTTCTACTGAAGGTCTTTTGAAAAATTTTCTTCAATTTTATTAAGTCTTTGTTTCCTTACAGCTCCTTTTTTCATAGCAGCATCCTATTGGGTCAGGGTGCAGTATTCTCTCAAATCTCCTAAGAAACAATAATAGTACTTAAAAAAAGTGATCTCCTTTGTCCTGTTCCAATTCTGTTTATTATGTTTTGGCATCAGTTGTTCTGTTGTTCTTCCAGACCCTTTTCTTTTATGTTCTTGGTTTTCCTTAAATAGCTGGTGCCTCTGACTGTCCCAATCGTATTTATAAAGGAAGGGCTGGATTAACCAGTAGGGGTAGTTGCTGAGATTTCCTTGGCTGGATCTATGGGACTGTTTGTCTACCATGCTTCTCATGGATGTCAGGGTGGACGGCAACGATCCTGAGAGGCACTTTGGAGAGTAAGAAGCAGACACCGAGCGTATGCCTGCCCAAGTTGCCGAAGAGGCCTTTATTTTGTGGAGTGACTTACACTGGTGTACTGCCTGCTGGGTGGAGCTTGGCGTGGGTGGGAGGAGATGGGAGAAAAGCATTTTGCAGAACCTTTACTTTTATTGATTATCCTGACTGCTCCTTCTCCTGTGACTCCAGACCTGAATTCTCCAGGGTGCTGTGGGGAAGAATGGCTCTCACCTTTCTGTCAGCTCTTTCTGAAATCTATTTTATGTGGTTGGTTTTTATTGGCTCAATCCAACTATATGTGTTTGCTCTTTTCCAGGAATTCCTTAAAGTTTTTATCTACCGAGGATAACCTTTTCTGATTGCCATCCCTATTATAGATTTTCCTTTTTCACACATACCTCCTACCACTTAGGTGGCATTTTTGGAGGTAGGACAGGTTAACTTGCATGCTCAGTCTGCCATCTTAAGGTGAGATTGTATTAACATTCAGAATGGTTGTGCCAATGTAGTAATGCATGATTAATGGCACATGCCTCACTCTTCATAAGGCCATTTCTTTTTCTTCCATGGCCCAGGCAGCACTCCCCACCCTGCTTGGCAATACAACCAGTATGGATCATTTATACAAAGAGAGCAAAGTGAAAGAGGGTGGGTCACATGAGCCAATTCCATCAGTCATCTGCCTCCAGCAGGTACTGCCTCATCCTCAGGACTCCATTTAGACCCCACCTCCTCTAGGAAGCCTTCCTAAGTTCCCCATTACTCCTGTATGACGCAATCTCCAATTTTGGCAATAACCACACAATTCTATAGTATCCTAGTTGCCTCCTCCATTAAACTCTAAGCTCCCCAACGGTAAACGAGGTGCCTTGTTTCGTGTCTGCATTCTCCGTGCATACCACAGGGCTGGCATGTGCTAAGTGCCCAATAGAGGTTGAAAAACTTGGTAACTGAATGAATGAACAAAGAATGAACAAGCTTGATGTTGACCTTGGAAACAGTGTGTTGTCTTTTCCCACTTTGGGCAAGGGCATTTCAGGCAGGAGGAGTCGTTATCGGCAAAGGCTCAAAGGCGAACTGGGACATGGCTTTTAGGGGAATTGATTGAGGTTATTCGCAGAGGGCTATCGATTATTGATTCATGCAGATGCCATCCCTAATCATCGCTGTGCCCTTTTGTCCCAAGTGACAGTCTGATTACAGGGTTCTTTGATCTTTGCTGCTGAGCATCTTTGTTCAGGGAGTGCAGGTCTAATGAGATCTGTTGTATTTTAACAGCAGTGCTGCTGCCTCTGTTCTGCAGGTGTCAGTAAAAGCTCCTTCATGGTTCTTCTATATCATCAAGACTTAGAACTACACTGACCCTCTTTGCAAGTTTACATGAAAGGATCTGCTTACACTTGCATGAAGCAGCATTAATTGTATTGAGCCCTTGCTTCCCAGGAACAGCATGAAGCCACAGACAGCTTAGAATGGAAGTTTGCAGTCTTCCTCGGGCTCCTGTAGCCTGATGGGAATTGGTCAGGCACGAGCTCTCGGTGACAGAGCTCTGCCGTGCACGCGATTACCTGCCACAGCTTCCTTGCCAAATGCCTCTGACTCCAATTATCACCCCAAAGTCCTCCCCAGAGGTCTGAATGCCTTGCCTCCTATGTCTGGTAGCTCAATAAATAACTACTAGTAGTCAGAGCAAGTAGGCTCTCGATTTCTGATTAATTAAAATGAGTCTTTTAATTTTGAGCTGTGTTACTCTATCCACATGGCAGGTGCTCAATAAATATTTGTCAAATGAGTGAAAGAGCAAATGAAAGATTCAAGGAGGAGTTGGTTTTGCCTTTTCTGAAAGTGGAGATAAGGAGCACGGTTTCTGGAAATTTCCCCAGGTAGGGGCAGGCACCTGCTTTTCACCGCAGGCCGTTCACGCTTTCCCCTTCAGTCATTTTCAGTCCCATCATGCACTGCACACACCATGCATCTCTCGTCTTCGGAAACAGTTCATTCCAGGGTTAAGAATGTCACTAAAGACATCTCAGCAGGGTGCTTTTACTTGTCTATTGATGGGGCTGTTTGGGGGATATGCCATTCCTTGTGGGCTCACTCCTCACCTGCCACAGCGGAGACCCCGACTCAAAGGGCACATCCATTGCACCCCCAAACTTCTCAGTGTCTAATTGAGCTTGTTTTTAAGAGCAAGGCTAGTGGCCCCTCACCACTGTCCTGTTAGCTGCGAGGTCGTATAGAGCAGGACATTCCCTGTCGTATGAATCAGGAGCTGCCGTGGTAACCATCGGTCGGATGGCAGGCCATGCTCATAGGAAGACGATGTCTCAGAATGCTCACAGTGTGAAGTGACTGGCAAAAAGGGACACATGGTTGGCAGGCCTTACAGTCATCAGGGCTGGAGACACAAGGAGAGAAATGAAGGTGACACAGGAAGAGAAGCACAAGTCTTCTCATTGTTCAAACTTCCAGCTGGATCTGAGCTGCTGGGCCAGGGGAAAGGAGCACCTGGCCACATGGAAGCCAGGGGCCTTTGGTTGGAATCCTCCCCGGGGCTTGAGAGGTGTGAGGCCCAAACACAGGCCCTCCGCCACTGGGGTCGGAATCACAGAGGTACAGCGCAAAGGTGCAGATTCCTAAGGCCGAATTCAGAGCCCTGTAACCAGAATCTGTAGGGCTGGGGCTTGGGATCTGCCTCTTTATACAATTTCTGATTCTTCACTTAACCAACTAAGCCTGGAGAGCCACCTGTCTCACTCTACAAGGATCTCCTGCTATGATGGAGCAATGGCTCAGCACCAGGAATTTCAGCCAAGCATGTAGCTGGTCAGCACGCAGCATGAGGAGGCCAGTTCTGTGCCTGCTCACTTTACAAGTGACCCTAGGACGCAAGCACTGCTTTAGGCCTTGACGACAAGTCTTACCTTTAGGGATCAGTAAGTTATGGAGTCACAATCTGCACCCTCAACCTAACGTGACCACCTAACATCCCTAAAAACTCCTGTGGTGGCTATGTCATTGGTCACAAAGAGATTCGATGCAAATAGGAAGTCATTAGCCCAGATCACTACTACAACTGAGAAACAGCTCCAGGGGCCCCATTTGTGAGGGACAATCTAAAGGTGGGGTTCATTCGCAAAACTCACATCAGAACCTACAGATCCCTTAAGTAGTATTGTCAAATTTAACAAATAAAAATACAAGACACCCAGTTACATTTGAATTTCAGATAAACATTGAGGTTTTAGTTAGTTAGTTAGTTAGTTTGTTTGTTTTTAGTTTAAGTATGTCCCATGAAATATTTGGGACATATGTTAAAACATTATTGGCAGCTTACCTGAAATTCAGATTTAACTGGACATTCCTGTTTCATCTGGCAACTCTACCCCTAAACTTATTTAGGAACACTCCCCAAAGTTCAGGGCTGCCATATTTGGATACACGGTCACCATAAGTTGACAAGAGTGGAGGGCAGGGGCATGCCCTATTATCCTCACCTTCCTTAGAAAGCCTAGCGTAGCATCAGCTTAGATATGTAGGCGTCAGTGCTAGATAGTTCTGTTCAAAGGGGGCTAAGCTCGGTGCTGGCCACACAGAAGTTGTAGGAGGGGAGAGCCTGACCAGCACAACTGACATGCTTCCACTGTGACTCACTGCCCAGGGTCTCCATCACTTGTGACATGAGGTGGTGGTGGCAGGAGCTGAATTGTATCTTGCAATTTAAATAGGTCTTTTTCTCTTATAGAGTTCTTTCTAGCTTTGTGGATGCAAACCTCACTTCACATATGAGGTACTGTAAAGGTTGTGTAAATTAAATAACATTTCCCTACTGCTTAATGTGATTCTTTCATAGTGGCGTCTCCATATTGGATTGATTTCTTTTCTCCTCAAGCGTAGTAAGTTAATGAACTATGCACAAGGGGAAGTTTCTATTTCAAGGAAGCTTATAAAATGAAAGAACATTTTGTTTGGTTATTTCTTTCATTGTAGGTCCCCACTGTCATTAAGTCGGGGCACACCTTTTTCCAGGAAACGGATTGTCAACAAGATAGTACGGCTTTGTGGGAGTGTGCCAACAAAACTTCAAGATACTGTATTCTTTTCTTTTGATTTTTTCCCCCAAATCGCTATCCAGATGAAAGACATTAATAGGAGGAACAAGTAGCAGCCATCTCAGGTGATTAGTGAGTCTGTGCTGTCACCGCCTCCCACTGTTTCCTTGTCTGTTATAGTTATAGGCACGTGCTTGGCAATATTGAAGAGGCAAACCACTCACATCCCTTTGCCTGTCAAAGAAGCATTTTAACTTTGCCTAAGTAGTCCCCGATGACCACCTGAATTACTCATTTCTCATTACCCACTTTGAGGTAAGTCAGTATTAATCCCTCCTTACTGGGAGAGAAAACCAAACCCCAAAAGAAGCTGATTATGGCCCAAGAGCACGTGATAATCAGAGTCAGGTCCGTGACCATTAAAGTTCTTTCCTCCTCTGAGTAAGAATGTTTGTCCTCTTTCACCAGCCTCCGTGGGATATACAAAGACCAAAATTTAGAAAATATGTTTCTATTTGCATAGCTAGCCTTATGATTGAGAAATAATTATTCAATTCTAGTCTCATGTAAGAATCACCTAGAGCACTTTAATAGAACCAGTGTTGGGGTCCCCCTCCCAGACATTCTGAGTCATTTGGTTTGGGGTGTGGCCTGGGTATAGGTTGTTTTGTTTTGTTTTGTTTTGTTTTTTTAAAAAAAAAAAAGCTTCTATGATGCTCATGTACAGGAAAATGCTAGTTCGGGCAAAGCAAGCAGGGGCTCATGGGATGCGGAAGTTCCAAATCCAACCCGATTGTCTCCCCCTGTAGGTCTCCACCATCCTGCCATTAGAACCCCACACCCCCACGTATGAAGCTTCTTGGGATATATATATTGAACCTGGGCTAAAATATTTTACTACCTGAAAGGAAACATTAGCAAAGAGGGGTATACTAGTTAACTCTAGTAGATATACATCACTCTGATGAAGGGACAGGGAGAGGAGAATAAACCCGAGGCCTGATGTGCTGAGCAGACTGGTGTGAGAGCGGAGGTGGTGGGAACCCTGGGCTGCCCCAGGATCATGGCCACGTAGGAGTGCCCTGCTCCTGGGCAGGGGTTCCCGAAGAGGAGTAGGTAGACCTTGATAAGGGAAGGTAAATCACGGGAGGCTTATTGGTTCAGAGCAGCATGCATTCTGAGGTCAGACTGCCTGGGTTCAAATCCTGGTTTTCTCACTTAAGCTCTGTGACCTTTCTCAAAGGATACTTTTGTAATTTGGAAAACAGAGTAAGAATTGCAACCACCTCATCATTTGTTGGGACCTGAAATAATATGTGATATAATACACCAGTGCCTCCTGGCTTTTCCACAATCACTGGGTCATTGTTAAGTTCTCTTGATTAAAATGGAATAAACCACCTAATGTGACTTCTCTTTCCATCACCTTATACTTAGCTTCCCCCTCTCCTCTCCCACCCCTCCCCTTTCTCCCCTCCCTAACCCACTCATCCCCAAATAAACATTAAACTATTGATTGTGTCCATGGGTTGTTTGTTTGTTCATTTTTTTTTCTTTGCTTTCAGTTTTATATTCCGCATATGAGTGAAGTCATACAGTTCTTTGTTTTTTCTGTCTGGCTTCTTTCACTTAGCATGATGATCTCCAGGTTCATCCATTTTGTTGCAAATGGCAATATTTCATCTTTTCTTACAGCTGAGTAATATTCCATTGTGTATATGTACCACAGCTTCTTTATCCAGTCATCTGTCACAGGGCACCTTGGTTGTTTCCATGTTTTGGCCACTGTGAACAGTGCTGCAATGAACATTGGGGTTCACAAGTCTTGTTTGGGTGGCATCTGTTAGCAAGTATTACATAGGTTTCAGGCATACACTTCTATCTGTGTGGTTCTTGCTAACAGATGTCACCCCGAGGAGTCTATCAATAGAAATGAATTTAAAAAATAGTAAAAAAAAAAAAAAATGGAATAAACCATTATACTCTCCTGAAATCTTACTGATTCCCAAAAGGAAATACAAGAGCAAGTTTAAGGTCATGAGCTATATGTTAACACAGAAGCAAGAGTGGACAAAACCTTACCAGGGAGCCCCTTGGACTTAGAGTTATAAAGTTGTGGGGCTCAGGCTATGTTCTTGGATGAGAACAGGTATCAGGAAGCCAAACGGGATGGTGACACGACATAGTTCAAAGAGCACAGAGAGCTACCAAAAGTCAGAGGTTATGGAGCCAAGTCCCAAGAAAATCCATGGCCCAGAAACCAAGAAAGGTACCCAAAGCTGAAGGGAGTGGTTTCAGGAATAGCCTTCTAGAGCTCACTGTTGGGAACCATCAGAGCTGCTTTGCTGTCTTCTGCCTCCTTTGAGAGTGGCTTAAGTGTAGGAAGTCTGGGCACCTGACTCCGAACAGGCACCTGACAAGGGTGTGTGTACTACAAGGAAAACACGCTTTCTAAATCAGAGCCCTCTGATCTACTCCAAAACTATGGACCTATCAGCACTCCTGCAGTGGGTCTCCCAGAAGCCTGGTTCTGTGGGATGCTCCAGGGTAAGCGTATTTACTGGGTGAATGAAATTTAGCATGTTTCCTTATTGGAGGACTTCTCAGTGCTTTTTAACGTCCTTGTAAATGTCTAAGAGGAGAATATGGTTAAGATGTGTTTCTAAGACTAATTTGACCATGGTACCCTTTCTTCTTGGGAAGAATCCCCAACCCCTATGGCTTTTTTGCCACCTTAACTCCTGAGCATCTGCCTTTAGGCCCCTTCCTCGCTTGTCAGGGGTGTGTAGACCTCTGAGGGTGTGGCCTCATTCCCAGGTCCCTACCATGGAGGTATGGGCACAAGACGAGGTTGTACACTGTATGAGAGTGGGGCCGCGCCTGTCTTGTTCTTCTCCCTAGTACATAGTTGAGACTTAAACAGTGCCTATTTGTGGAATGATTATTCAGTGAATGAGTGAATGAAATAATGTATTTCATGCCAAACTCCAACTGCTGCCCTAGGTAGCGCTTTGAGTAGTAAATACTCAACTGACCCACCCTTGTTGGGGGAAATGTTTTCTAAGATTATTTAGTATAGGACTAGGAATCAGGAGATGTAAGTTATGGTCCTAACTTGATACCTTTTCCTTTTCACCTATCCAAAAGTCACCTCATAATAATCTTGCCCATCTCACTTCAAAACAGCCATGGAAATAGTTTGCAAAGATTAAAGTCTCCAATGGTATAAAATATAATTTAGTGCTTTTCTTAGGAATTAGACCCATCTATTGACATTCTGCAAAGGCTGCTGGTATGTACGAGGGCTCTCCAGAAAATATCCAGCCATAAATGCCTCTATTTTTCTGGACAGCCCTCATAGTTTGGGCCTTTCTGAAAATCCAGGCATACGAGTAGGGCAGTAAAGGCTGCCCCCAGGTATGTTTTGTAGTCACAGGCTGTGCAGGTTTGCATGGAGCAGGGAGATAAAGGAAGAAGGGGCAATTTTCTTTGACTATTTTGTAGTAGGTAATGTTATTTAAAGTAGTTTCCCAAATAACTAAAGTCTTTCTTCTATGCGTCGTGCTACTGCATTCTTAGAATGACACATTTTTCGTGAGAGTTCACTCACCCCACCTCACCCCTTGTACCTTCAACTTGAGGATCTGAAAGTTCTGTGATGCTAGAGCGGTTCCTGCTAGGGCTTAGCAGAGGGTCACAGACACTGCTTAACCGAAGCATTGCCTCGTCTGGGGGCCAGGGCTCATTACGGCCTGTGGGTTTCATCCATCTGCACCCACCCTACGTCTGATTTGTATTTTTTGGAGGGGGTGGGTAGAAGGAGAAGCAAACAACTTTGGTCAGAAGGAATTGGAAATTAGCTCAGATCCACAGCTGCAGGGATTAGGGAAGAGAGCTCATTTATCCGAACTCTGTGCGTTGCAAATTTGATTTGGGGGGTTAAATTCAAACCTATTACTTACACTTGATAATATATAAAAAATACAGTGACTATATTTTCTTAACCCTAAATCATAACGCAATCTAAAGATTTTTCTGTTTTTTTAAACATTTATATGAGCAGTCTTCAATCAGCATAAGGGTTAAACCACATTTAGTGTTAGATGAAACAACTCACCGTGTTAAAAATAAAATTATTTGAAATCATGGCTTTGGGGAAATCTAGACTGTGGCTGACTCTGCCATGTGCCCTGGCGAGGCGGGGATGGGATGGTAGAGAAAAAGAGACTTGGAAGTTCAAGTCGTTTGCCGAGTGGGTCGAGAGTCTCCTGTGTCCCAGGTGACAGCTGGCATATACAGACAAGTCACTCACTCTAATTTCACTTTTTCATGGTAAAAAGAGAAAATAGCAACTATTTGCCAGCCTACTTCTTTGCAGGAAGGCAACAAGGAGTTTGCACAGGGAATCTTGCCTTTTAAATCATTTGTTCTGTGTAAATTGTTACTATCAGAAAGTAAGAAAGAACCTGTTTACAAGGAGACTATAGGTAATGGGGAAATTTGAGGAAAAAATAATGCTTTCAATACTTTTGGCTAATGATTATGACACCAGCTCTGAATAAGATTTTTTGAAGGGAGTTGGTCTAGTGTGCCAGGCACATTCAGCCGTTTGGAGCACCTGATTGGAGAAACAAATAATACAAGAGAATCACCGAATGTTCTTTGGCTATTCTAAAAGCAGTCTTGCATCTACATGGGTGATGGCGGGGTCCACTTGGAGGGCACAGGGACACATAGCAGCTTTTCCAAAAAGCAAAGCTTTTTCTTGGCAATGTGTGGCCACAAACGATACATTTCTAGGAGCTGATGCCTCCTGCCTTATTCAAATCGCAATGATGAGAACCCTTCCAACTATAGGACTCTTTTTCATGCTCAACGACAAGAACAACAAAAGCCTCATGGATCTGGTAATGATCTTCACTCCTGCTGTCTGAATTCTCTTCCTGGGCAGCTGGCTCTTCATCGGTGCTTTATGTGTTCTCCCTTCAGTGCCCTGGCCAACATCGCCCAGTCCTGTAAATGGCAGTCAGCCCTGGCTAATTAGGTTATCTGATTTTTTTTTCTCCCTGGTGGCTAATTTTGTTTGAGATTTCACAGTGCTTCTAAATTTATATATGTAAACAAACAGGGACACTTTTCTCCAAGGCATTTATTTGAATAAAAATTAGAGTTACTGAAAGTTACTACTGTTGGTAGGTGCTGACAGTGTTCACAAGTGTCTCAGCAAAGGAGACTCCACAGTCACCTCTAATCCTGTCTCCCCGTTTTGGATTCGTAAAGCGGTGGGTCAGTGCGTGGGCATGTGTGGATTAGACATAGCACGCCTACGTCATTTTCCAAGGAAAGAAAAAGGGCTGCTCCATAGGTTTTAGAAATACCTACAGCAGGGCTGTCCAACCTTCTGGCTTCCCGGGGCCACATTAGAAGAACTGCCTTGGACCACACATAAAATGCACTAACACTAACAGTAGCTGATGAGCTAAAAAACAAACAAAAAAAGTTCGTGCAGAATTTTTGTAATGTTTTATGAAGGTTTGCAAATTTGTATTGGGCCATGTCCAAAGCCATCCTGATCCTCGTGTGACCCTTGGGCCACAGGTTGGATAAGCTCGATCTGGATATACAGTGCAGTGTTCACTTAACAGCTCACAGGTATATTTTAATTCATTTTCTTTATGAAGAGGAAAACCATTTCAATCAGAACATCGCTTACAGGCTATTTAAAATACCAGGGAACATTAATCTTAGGGATTTAGACAAATTGGGTGTAGGACTTCGAGTATACTGTGGACAATGTTGTTATAAGATACCTGGGGTGAGGCCATGGTATGAGTTTCCCACGGCTGCTGCAACAAATCGCTGCGCGAGCAGCGCGTGGATCAGCATTTACTCCTTAACAGTTCTGGAGGTCAGAAGCCTGAAATGAGCCAGCAGGCCAGACGTCCCTTCTGGGGATGCTGGGGGAGAACCTGTGTCCTTCTGTTTCCCAGCTTCTAGAGGTTGCCCGCATCACCCCGACCTCTGCTTTTGTCACATCTCCTCTGATGCCAGTGCGCCTGCCTCCCTCCATTAAGAACCCTGTGACAGCACTGGGCCCACCTGAATCATCTGGGAGAAGCCTCCTGTCTCTAGATTCTTACTTTTATCTGCAAAGTTCCATTTAAGGGAATGTGCTCAAGTTTCAGAGACCCGGATGTAGACATCTTTGCGGGCTAGTGTTCTGCCTGCCCTGGATAATTGACCCTTTCTGATCGGTTTTCTCACGGGTATTCCCACAAAGCTGAAAGAGTTCGTTACGGCTCCGATCTGCAGGTGTGGATTATGAACTTGAACGTGCCATCACGTAGAAAACCCCTCTACGAGAAGGTCTGCTGGTACTTCAGAATCTGCTCAGTCCAAGAGAAAGTTCCAGCGGGTGCCAAGTTGATGTTTTCTCCCTTGCCACTGTACCATGTAACTCACTACACAGAATCAAAAGCTGTTGTGTTAGGATTCATAAGCTCCAGCACTCAGAATAAAGCGGTTCAGATACCCAGTCTGTCCCTCAGTAAGTGTGTAATGTGGCACAAGTTCCTTATTTTAATTGAACCTCAATTTCTGCATCGGAAAAACAGCGATGGTAACTTGCAGAATTGCTGTGACATTACAGAAATAAGATGCACACAGTGCTTGGCCCACGCCTGGAATTTACTTGTTGCCCAGTGAGTGGTGGTCTTGGCTGGGCCCTACACCATCGCTCTGGGCTGCTGACTAGCCAGAGGTAGAGAGTGGACACAGCCAGGCAGAGAACACTGGAAGCGGAGAGAGCTCAAGTCGAGCCAAAGCCCAAAGCCGTCTCTGTGTTAACGAACGAGGCAGGCCACCAGCATCATGCAAAGGAACTGGAGTTCTGCACTTCCTTTTAGCTTGCGGCATTTGCAGATGCAGTCTGAGAAGTTAGTAATAAGACCCAGAATGGGAAGGCAAACCCAAATGTGGAATAGTATGGCTGATGACCTTCATGCTAAGCCAGAGGCCACCTGTAGTAAAACAGATGCAGAAGACGGACCCAGACTAAACGGTTCACATGTCAGCTGATCAGTGGCTTCATTAACGCACCCAGAGATTAAGTTACTGCTCCGGACCTCATTCCGAGAACGAAAAGCCAGAGGTAAGTGTGGTTTCACAGCATACTGCATTCCTCTCTTGAGTCATCATGCTTCCTGAGAACCAGGATCCCAGACTTATCCTCCCCCGGGTAGCAGGGAGGCCGGCAGAATTGTTCTCTCTAGTCCATAAGGACATGAACATGGATCGTGCTGGAGGAAGTCAATAGAGCAGCAGTGAAGTGTCCCTTCCCTGACTCTGAACATCTATCTGTTCAAACTTTTTACAGCTCCGATGAGGAAGGAGACCAAACACAAGGCTTCGATCTGTAAAGGAAAATCCTCATCCACTTGCACACTGCTAACCTGCAATTTATGATCATTGCATCTGAAGTGGCCCTGGGTTTATCTCTCAAATGCCTTTGAAGGAAGGCCAAGTTGGGCCAATACATATGGTAAACAAGAATATACGGGGTGGTGTTTGTCGGATTCATGAGAGCAAACCTTTGCAGAAGTTAACTTGATAAACTATTGAATTGAAATGACTGCTGCTTATGCCAAACGAGATACGGATTCACCAGCAGAGGGTACAACCACACCTCAGTTTGACACTTAAGGTGAAGGTAAAGTTGAGTTGCTCTACACACTTGAAAGGAGCAGCTCCTGCTCTACGGTTGTGCCATCCCACTACGCACTCGGGCCTTCCTCTGTCTGCATTCGCGAGGAGTTTGCTGCATGTAGTAAGACAGCCTCACGCTCTCTGGGAAGCTCGCTGCCCCCGTCCAGATGTCAGTTTGCATTGGCTTTAGCATAAATAGAGGTTCTTCCCCCTCATTGCTGTCATCTGTCCTTCTCAGAATATTCAGCAGCGTGGCCTTTGCCCGTCCTTCTTTCTGTAACGTGGAAGGCTCCGAGTAGATGGCGGCTCGGCTGGGCCCCCAGCTGGCGCTCCTTTCCGGCTGCTTCAGAGCCCACTGGCCTCGAGGAAAAGCCGCAGTGATAAGTATTAGAAAAATAAAGTCTGTTGTTAGCCAGGCCAGCCAAGCAGCGTGGGAGGAGTGGAAACTCCAGGCTCTGTGTTCTTGGCATGATAAATTGTCAGTGTCTGAGGTGTTCCACCGGGAGAAGTGGGATGAGACGTCCTCTGACCAGGCCTGGACCGTTATCACGCATGTTACAACCAGGCCAACGGGACGGGATCCATAACCTTGGGTTCACTCGTTTACTGGCCACCATCTTGACTTGACTAACCTCTTGGGGTCCGGTACTGCCTTGGAAACATCATCAGAATGCAGGACTGGTGGCTTCTTATTGCATTACAAGGGAAGAGTTAGGGCAGGGCCCTGTTTAATCAGAAAGCAGGGCTAGCTGCGCCTCCCATACGCCCCGCTGATGGTGCACGCTGAGGATCAGAGGTGGCTGCCCAAGTCAAGTTTTGGGGGGAGCTGTACATTTTCAGCTTTCTTTTTTCACACAAGAGAAGGAAATAATAGTGACTATAGCTTCTGAAAATTCAGTCTGGTAACCTGAAACTTGGATGACGTTTTCTCATCTTTTTTTTAGGATAAGTGTCTAGCTTTTCGGCTCCCTGCTCCTTGCCCCCAAGAACTCTTGGTTGTATGGCTGAGTTGAAATAAGAGTAGAAAAGAAAACATGAGAGCAGGCCAGTTCCTAAGATATTCTCAAGACCTACCTGGCATTCAGATGAGAGCTCCTTCCGTAAAAAAATAAAATAAAAATAAAAAATAAAGCACACTTTCTTCATTTACTGCTTACAGTTTTCTCAATGCACCAGGGAATTAAAGACATGTTTCTCCCTCTCCCTTCTTCCCTCCTCCCTCAGTTCCCCCTCCTCTCTCCCTGTGTGTCTTTGTCTTTAAAGACACCGACAACCTTCCTGGCACATTGCCTCGGCTCAGGAGACAGAATCTTTGTAAGAATCCTTGTAGCCTTTGGCACGGAAGCACCGTATAAGTCAGCAAGACACTTTGTCGTAAAACTTTCTCATTATCAGCATTCACTACTGTTGCGTTTTATGAATGCTTCTTTGTCTTTCCAAAAGCATTTCAGATGAAGCAATGTTGTTATTGAGCACGTGGGAGGTTTCTGCTTATGTGCTTGGCCATGACTATGACAATGTGAGGTCCCTACAGGTGAGTTAAAAACATTAATTTATGGAGTAGATTGGAGATGGAAGTTATTACTCCTTTGAGTTGCTGGATTTGGTCTTTCTAGGTGAAAGAGCTCTGAGATCGACAAGTGATTCAACTATCCCATTCAGTTGAGTTGGAGCTTTTTCTCATTATTGGATGCATAGATGCAGATTTAATTACAAACAAAACAGAAGTGTTTTGCACATGCTGTGTGCCAGCACCATGCAGAGCACTGGAGATACATGGATATACACATAAAAACCAGCCTTGCTATTGAGGTGACCACAATCCCTCCAGGAACTTCCATCTGTCAGTGGCAACTTTCCTGTGATGTGGTGAGCCCCTAGTAAAGATATGTGCTGGAGACACACGGGAGGGGGTAGGGTACGGGTGGAATACATGATGAGTAAGGGCACCTGGTCTTTGATGGCAGACAGATGGGATTAAGTCTGGATCTGCCATTATTAACTGGGTGAAAAAGGTAGTAAATGAATTAATACCTAACTTACGGTGTCATCATTGGGATTAAAAGAAATACCAGAATGGTATATAAAGTGCTCAGTACAGGGCTTGACACCTAGAACATGCTCCATGAATGATCATTTGCAACTGGAGAGTAAGCAGCTGATTCAGGCTGCATTTGGTAGCAGTCTGGGGAGCACGCGAAAGGGTAGTGGGGGCTGAGAGCTGAGCGGCAGACACCCACAGGGAGGCGGGTGGCAGTGTAGGAGCCGGCCCCTCTGGGGCTGGGGCAGGAGTGAGTGGAGAGAGCACGAAGAGCTTTCGAAAAGACAGGTTTGGGCCAGATTGAGAAGCAATCTGGAATGTCAGCCCGAGAGCTTAGACTTGACATTGAAGACAGTGGGTGCTACTGGAGTTTAGAAGCAAGAAAGTATCCCTAATGAGATAGGAGATTTTGAAGAAATAACCTTTGTCATAGCTGGGTGAGGAACGGGCTGGGTGAGGAGCTAGTTAGACAACGAGAACATTCAGGCAAACAAGAAATTACGTTCATGTCCACTCTGTGGACGACCTGTCACATCTGGGCATTTTGAAAGGAACAACTAAAAACAGTGTGGGCAGGTGATGGCGAGAGAGGAAACAACACACTGCATTTTTCTGAGACAGATTTACTGAAAACTGGTGACTCTCTAGAAGTGGGGGTGAGGGAGAAAGAAAACTGAAAAATAATGTCATGGGAAAATCAGTCTTTTGCACCATTGCAACTCAAAAATACCAGGGTCCAGCAGAAGTAACACCCTTTCTTATGAGCGGGTAAGCGATACTAAATCTTTTATTACAAAGTCATGAGCATGTGATTCAGTAACCTAACCATGTTTTAACTACTTCTGCCAGACCCTGAGCTTTGTCAGAGCTGGGAAAGGACAGCCACTTTGCTTCATGCCTTTCTCCTCTTCCTCCTTGCTATTCTTTGAGGAAAGAAGCCACAGGAGTTAGTGATGGCAAGTCCCCTCCAAGCAGTTGGTCTAGCAGCATTCTGAGGTCAAGTCACGCTCTGTATTAGCTTCCAGAGAGACAATGAGAATTGAGTGACCGTGAGGAAGACACGGACACCCAGCTTTGGACAATATTTTCACAGCTCCCTGCGACACCTTGAATGGCCCATTCATTTTCTCTTTAAAAGAGAGACCAGCACTTGACTTTGGAAGTTGTTTTCCTGTCAAAGTGGGCATGTGATAAGGGACAATATTAAATAATGGAAAATGTGAGGTTATTTGATGAGAGATTGAAGACGGGATCTTGGGTAAACAGAGTAAGTGGTGATGTGTAAATATTGACACGGAACCCAAGAGGAAAGGGGATTACGGTATGAGATGGGTTTGTGCTTGTTGAAAAAAATGTTCGTGAAGGAATAATAAAATCTTAAAAAGCAGACAGAGACGTATGAGACTCAGAAGGGAGCCACTATTGTCTTTGACTGTATTCCTCCTTTCAGAAGTTATTAGCAACGCCCTTGTTGGAAAGATGGCTAATGGTACTGTGGCATCATTTATCATCGTGGTGAATGAGAGTCAATTCTTTGCACAATACAGGGTAGCTATTCTAGTAAGACACATTTAATATCCTGAAAGAAAATACATTTTCTCTGCTAAAAGAACACTCTGGTTTGCCATGTAGCCCACACTCCCAAGACCTACACATATTTGTATATAACATAAAGGCCAAAGGGTAAATGGTTATCCATGAAAGGTCTGCATGGTCCTGTTTGGCTGTTTACAAAGGAGTGTTCATCTTTAGCCGAAAAGGAGTTTAGCCACAGTGCATTTTCCTGGCTTTTCAGAACCTAGTACCCCATTTCTGCTGGCAGTGCAGGTTGGAAAGAGGCTGCTAGAAGGGAAGCCTCTGATACCACGAAGAGGTTTTGAGAGAAAGGAGCAAATGTGATGAACCATGGACAAAAGAGGTGGTGAGGTGTGGTAGGTCGTGTGCATGAAAGCTCTCTGTGGTCCGGTGTTGGGTGTGAACCTTAATGGCTGCTGGAGCCTTCTTTTTTCCAAAGGCAGCCATACTGCATGTGGTTGACAGGGCATTGCTGAAAGGTCAAACTGAGATCTTGTTTACCGTGATTAAGGTGGCCATATAATTTGTTGTTCAAATGGGAACACTTTTGAGCATATTAATATTACTCTATTGAAAATGAAGCTAGGGCGACAGGTGTAATCCAGGACTATCGCAGGCAAACCAGGCGTTATGGTCACCCTAACCATGGTGGATCTGTATTTTGAAGGTACTATATTGAAAAATTGAGCTCTTAACTGTGAAAAATCCATTATTCTTATTGCTGTGGAAGCTATAAAAAACGCTGTGCCACCTCAAGCAATTGACAATCTGGTCATACAGAAAGGACTCATCCACAAAGAAATTGCCAGAAATCATTCAAGGTAATGCCTAACCAAACACCAAGTAAATAATAATAATGGGTTGTCAATTATGCCTCAATGAAGCTAGAAATAAAGTGATGGTTATAGTGATGGTAGGAAGATCAGTGGCCTTGAGGTTGGAAGACCTGTCGAGTCCTGGATCTTTCTTTAGCTGGGTGACCTTATGAAGGCACTCAATCTCTTTGAGATTCCATTTATTTAGTTTAATAAATTACTTAATTAATTCTGCAAACATATGGGTTGCTCTGTGCCATTGTATCATGTTGGTAAAGAACATAACCTTTTCAGAGAGGCATACCTCAGTGCAAGTTGCAGCCCTGTCTCTAACTTTAGACCTTGAACTGAAGCATTTAACCTGTCTGAGCTTCAATTTCCTTATCTGTTAAATGATGATGGTAATACCCAACTCATAAGGCTATTGTAAGCTTTTTTAAGTGAGGAATTAAAGTGAGTTTTTGTATATAAAGCATTGAACAGTTTCTGACACATAGAAAAGTTCAAAAAATGATAGCATTTATTATTGTAATATTCCAGGTACTGCACTAGTTGCTGGGAATGCAAGGAGAATGGGGTGGAGGGACAGTGCGCAGGCAAAGACAGACAATTCTGTCGCCTAAACACCTTCCTGGGCAATTCCATGAGGACATTAGGTGAAAGAGCTTCACATGCCATTAATATATAACATGATGAACAAAGGAAAGACATTATGGCTATTACCTGTGGTTGGGACATTGTCTAGATTCTTCCCTCTTCCTATCCTTTAGGGTGGAAATAAGAGATAACCTTTAAGTAAGAGAACCCCATGTGTCTTAAATAGTCCACACATATCTTCTCTCACAGAACAAGAAGTCCAGAGGTGGAGTGTTTCTGGGGTTGGTTAATTCCCTGATTTAATAATGTCATCAAGAGTCCATATTTCTGCTCTGCCATTCTCAGATGTTGATTGACTCACCTCAGGATGACACTGGCTGCAGTCATTCCAGACATTACATCCTCACGATGCCACACACTAGAGGCAAAAAGAGACTCTTGCTTCTGCCTCTCTTCTTAAGCTCTAAGAAGTCCTTCTCAAAATTCCACCCCAATCCTTGCAGATTAACCGATAAGTTTCATTGGCCAAAAATAGATTTCATATTTTTTCCTAAATCAGTCAGTGATAAGGTACACTTACTGTAATTGGCTTATACTAATCAAGACCCACCTTCCTGGGGTTAGGGATCCTTTCATCTTCCCCCAAAACAAGGTATTACAGAGGGTGCAGAACAACTGAACGAAATCAGGTTTCTGTTAACAGGGAAGAGAAGAGAAATGGTTACTGGGTACCCACCTACAATGTCTTCTATAGTTTATCTACCTCTAGTCAGTCACTACACCTACAAAATATCTCTTCAACTCACCCTGTCCTTTGCCCAGGTTCCCACCATAGCCTGCTTCCTTCTATCCTTGTCCCAACCATCTGATCTTCCCTTCAGCTGCCAGACAGCTTTTTATAGTATGCAAATCTGACTATACCATTTCCTAAATTAAAGACTTTCAGGACGTAATTGAGATGCAACCATGTCTTTGCAGATGCCCCGGATGTTTTATGTATGGCCTTTTAATGACCCTGATCAGAGACAGTCTTGCTCTTGATCTATTTGCATATTTTCTATGCCTCCAACTATTGTTTAAGTCCTCTATGATGCCATTAGCTACATGTGGCTACTAAACATCTGAAATGTGGCTGGCCCACAGCGAGATGCGTTGTAAGCACAAAATACGTTTTGAATTTCAACGATTTAGCATAAAAAAGGAATTAATAACGATAAACTTTATTCATGAAAATATTAGTAAAATCAATACTTCTCTTAATAATTTAAAAATTGATAACATATTGACATGATCATATTTTAGATGAGTTTTGGTTAAATGAAATACATTACTAAAATTCATTCCACCTGTTTCTTTTTCATTTTTAATGTGATGCCTAGACCATGTAAAATTACCTACATGGTTCACATTTGTAGCTCCGATTTGTGAACTGTGCACTAGACTGCTCCCTCTTACACAGTCATCATGTAGCTCATGTAGGGTCCATCAGAGTGGGACCTAAAGTAAAGTGACAGTTTCTTTTCTGTATTCTAACTAGCTTTTTAAGTTTGCCACATTTGGAAGTCACTCGTTGCTGTGGTGACTTCCAGGCACCGAGTTGTTATGAAATAATCCAAATTGAAAAAGGAGAAACTAGAATTTCAAGATTTTGATTAAGTTTGCTTGTTCTGTTAGTTTGCACTCTGTGTTAGTAGACATTGCTCAACAGATTAGGTTTTACACTTTAAACGTGGTGGTGTCTCCATGACTACAACCTCCAGAATATTTTAGTTATTTTGACAATTGTTACTAGGAAAAAAGAAGCTGATGTAACTTATGCTTTTCCTATTCAATGCCACCAAATGACAGCTGACAGTTACTCTTTTTTTCATGGATAAAAGAATTCTATGTATACTTCTTTAGCCAGGAGTATTCAGAAGACCAAAGAAATGAACATATTCTAAAAAACATTGAGGAGGAAATTGGTGACAATGACAAAATGAAATCAAACTTAAAAATATGTATTTTATGAACAGAAGGAAAGGAATTAAGTTTTATACAGCGACTAAAAAATCAGGTCATTTGGGGAAAATCATCTTTCTTCAGAGATGTCTGGAGAATGTATTGTTCTAATTTGGAAATAAATGATATCCATGGTCATAAATCACGTGCTCGAGACTACGACAGGTTTGTTCAGTTGCTTTCTGGTCAAAGGGCAAAGCTGCCTTTGAAAGCCCAGAGCTGCCGCGCCCCCTGGCAGCTGGGGCGCACTGTCCCCCCAAACGAACAGAAGCCTTGTTAGTGGGCACGCTTCAGTAGCGCGCTTTGCCGGGTTTGGGGAAGGGCGTTGTTTCCTTTGGCTTCGATCGTTTCTCGGTCACTCACAAAAGCTCTGCCCCAGTGCCATGTGGATGCCAGGAGCTGGGTGAAATTTGGGCACCCTCCTCTTTCATGGATTGCTGGGTGGTTCTCTGTCACTTTTTTTTTCTTTTTTTTATTGTGGTAAAATATACTTAACAACAAATTCAGCATTTTAATCAGTTTTAGGTCCACCATTCAGTGGCATTTCAGTGCATTCACAGCGTTGGGTAACCATTACCACTGTCCATTCCCGAACTTTCTCATTTTCCCAAACAGAAACTCTACACCCAGTGAGCGCTCCTTCACCCCCTTTCCCCCAGCCCTACTCTACCTTCTGTCTTTGAAGGTAGTGTCAGTGTATGCATAGCTGAGACCTAGAAATATCCAGATCCTGTCCCACCGACCCCCTCTCCTGCTCTTGGGGTTTCCCTGGGAGCTGTAAGTGTACAGACCTTGGGAAATCCAAGTGTCCCTGCCTATCCTGGGCACCTCATGTAAACGGAATCATGCCATATATGTCCTGTCATGTCTGGCTTATTTCACTTCATATCGTGTTTTCAAGATTTAACCATATAGTAGCATGTGTCAGAATCTCACTTCTTTCTGAGACTGAATAATTATTTCATTGTAGGTATATACCACATTTTCTTATTCATTGATCTAGGGATAGACATTTGCATTGTTTGGGAATATGTGTGGTTTTTAATAGAGCATGAAAACATGTAATGACACTGGCCATTTCTGCATTTGGATTCATTTCTGATGGAAAAAAAAACAAAAGAAGAAAAAAAACCCAGATGTTATTACGTTAAAATATTGTGACGTCCCTGCTGAAAAAGAGCCTGCAGTGTGGCGGTCTGTCATTGAGTGGACATCTCCGCCCAGTTCATGCTGCCCGGGGCCGAGTACCGGCCCGCCCCCGTGGGCTGCCTCATTGCCTGGCACAGGTACGATGTGGGGTACGATGTGGGGTACAGTGTGGGGGCTGCTCACTCCCCACCACCCGCCCCCAGGCAGGAAGGGCTTCTGAGGGCCTGACAGAAAGCTCCAGCCAAGGGCTGCCTGGCTGCCTGGGTAGGAAAGGGGAATTTTAAAAGGAGAGTGGAAGTGCCCTTGTCTGTGACATTGAAGCACCTCGGAGGAAGATAGCCCATAGCCTTTGTTTAGGAGACTGAGGCTCCTTTGGGTGTGCGCCAACTGCCGTGTGTTCTGTAAGACGGTGTTACTGGTGTTCGCAGAGCTGAGACCTGGAACTGTCCAAGTCTGTCCCACCGCTCCCCTCTCCGCCTCTCGGGGTTTCCCTGGGAGCTATAAATACACAGACCTTGGGAAATCCGATGCCTCCTATCCTTAGCTGGACACCCCGGGCAGGCTGGCTGGGAACCGGGTTGGACTGGATGGTTTAGGCTCCAGGCCCAGGAGATGCCTCATCGACACTCTCAACTCGAATCTCAGCCGCCACCCGTTAGCTGCTAAGCCAGGAAGGAGAGTCACCGTACCAGGCGTGAAGAGAAGGGGCGAGGGAGAAAGTGCTGGCGAGTTCTGCTTCTGCCTAGAGCAGCGTGAAAGAAAGAAGCAGAGGGGATGTATTGGACTTTAACAAACTGTAATCTTTGCTTTTGGCAAATGAGTAGCCTGGAAACGTCACCCAGTGACCTTGATACCAGGAGAGAGACCTGAAGAGAGGGAGAGGGAAGGGCAGAAGTGTCCTCCCTCCTCCGTTCTCTGTGCGGAGATTCACGCACATTTCTTTGTAACAACCACAGGTGCCACACGCTGTGATCCCTATTCCGCAGGCGACAGCACAGAGAGTGTGCATACACGGTCCCCCGTACGCGTCAGTGGGGCAGCAGGATTTGGTCCCAGAAAGCATTCCACAGGCCTCAGCACACTCACCCCAGGCAGCGCTCGTTCTGACCCTGCCCAGCGGGGACGGTGGGAGTTCTGTGGCAGGTCGGTACGTTTTGCTTCTTTTGTGAAGCATTCCTGCCCATGGAGCCCATCCATTCTCTGCAGAGCCTTTTGTGAGGCTGCATTTAGAAGCAATGGAAGAGATTATAATATGAACATTGTTTCAAAAGAACAAAGACAAATGACCTTACTTTCAGAATGATCTCATTATTTTAAGGACGTTTTTCCTAATCAACAGTCAAAGCCTCGTTAGCTGTAAGTGTTAGAAAGCAGAGCAGTGGCTTTGAAAAGCTTTTCTAAAGGGATTGTAAAAGCACACAGCATCGAACACCTCAACGCCCGATGCCTGTCACACTGCAGGGTGGGAGGGGATGAAGCCACACCCGTATGACACAGTGACCACACTACAGCATCAGCAGCTGTCACACACTTCCGGGCCTGGAGAGGACCTCATCCAGTTCTGTCCACCAGGGTTTATGGTTGTATCAGCACAGACCCTGCATAACAGACTGGTTAAAAACATGCATTCTGGAACTATGGCCCTGCATTTTTATCCTGGCTCTACCCTTTATTATCGGTGTGACCTTGAATAATTCACTTAACCTCTCTGTGCTTCAGTTTCTTTCTCTGTAAAATGAGCGTGATGGTAGAACCTCCTTCACAGGGTTGTTACGGGGATTAAGTGAGTTAGTGTGTGTAAAGTGTTGGCTCTATAGGAATACGGTAAGAACAAAAATCCCAGTAGCCACCCAGAGCCCACCAGCATGGCTGGGACCAGAAGTGGATGGGGAAAGGTGTTTTGTTTTTCATAACCTAGACTCCTATCCACAAAGGACCACACTTTTGCTATTATCTCCCTTTGGGTTTATACATCAACTACACTGATGAGATTGATGAAGGGGATGTTCACCATGCCACTGTCCTTGGGTCCCTGGACCACAGGACCTATGGTGCACTATGACGTAATATTCTTTGCGAGTCCCATAATTCACTTGTAAATATCAAGTTACAGTGCATTGAATTTTACCTGTATTATAAAAGCATGAATTTGATAAACATACATAGAGTAAATCGCAATTTCTCTAAGTCTGTTTTGGCATTTCTTCACCTCTTTACAAGCAGGGGGACACACACACAAAGGGGACTTGGCCAGCCCTTCCCACGCCCGGATCAAACCTATGCCTCTGGGATACTTTCTGAAATGAACATACCCCATTTCCTTGGAGGAGGAGGGTCTGCATTGATGGTGACAAGTTGTTCGAATCAGCTTTTCTCGTGCAGTTATTAGTGTGTAATCATTTCCCCACCAGCTCAGCCTGAAAAGGACCCCTGGCAATGGAGTCGCAATGATCTGAGGAATGGGTGGTGGTTTCCATGGTGTCCCCGCTGGGATACTTACAGGTACAAATCCCACAAACTCCTGCCCTGGCTTCCCCAGGGAAAATTTATTACCTCGCCCAATGGAAAGCTATGGGAAACCAACCACACGGTGGCTCGATCATGTCATTTCTATCTGTGTTTTCTCACATCCTCAGTGTCACTTCATTCTAATGTTTTGTGGTCACCAGATAACCACAGTCGGTTCAGCCATCACATAAAACTGTGGAAGAAGGCTGTGTCTTTTCTTGTGCCCCATTTTATTAGTGAGGAAAACCTTTCCCCCCCAGGCCTCCAGCAACCTTTGGTTCCTATTTCATTGGCCAGAACTGGGGCTCATGCCTTCCCTAAATCAGTTCCTTGCAAGGGGAATACAACCACCATCATGGGCTTAGACTAATCAGAAGTGGCCCGAGTTATGGGGAGGAGGAGAAGACATCAGGACCACATCAGACTCTGGGGTGCGGAGCAGCAGAGAGCTGCTGGGCGTGCATCCAGCAATACCTGCTACACTGTCATAGTAGGATGTCTAAACTGGGCTTCTTGTTGAATCTTGTTGGAAGTCCTTTAATTGGATGTTGTAGAGTTGGCTACTTCGAGTGCCACGTTAGTCTTGGCATAATTGAGATAGGGTCACATCTGTCCCACAGGACAGTTCATTGTCTTCAACCAGATCTCCTTTCCCCTTCACACCCACAGGAATGAGGGCAACTATTCTAGATCCAGCTTGGAATTCCATCACGGTGTCACAGTATCTCAAATTTGGCATCTTTTTGTGGGGTTTTAGGAAAGGCCAACTGAGAAATGAATGCACAGCTAACCACAAGGTGATCATTGTTACTGTTTAAAGATTTATCCAGCTAAATATATATCACAGACATAAATGTCATGAATTTTGACGATCACATTAAGGAGGTTCATGGTGATGATGATTTAGAGTATTGGTTTTGGTGGATGAAAAGAGGACAAGGATATCCTCCTAGCAGAAGTTCAGGAAAAACATTGTGTTTTGCATTTGAAGACCTGAATTTCAAACTCACCACAAGAATCTGAATCAACGTGAGCTGTTACAGTCTACCTCCCATTTGCATCTTAAGGAAGCTGAAATGATCACAAAATAACACTAACATACTTACATCATAATGTTGTATTTGGACAGCGGGTAATAAATTCACCACATTCAGAAAGGCCGAATTAGGAGTCTTTATTCCGGAAGCCGGCAACCACGAGCGGACTCATGTCCAAAAAACTCGCGGCCTCTAGTGAACTCAGGGGAGAGTATTTAAAGGCAAAAACCACAACCAGCTGGGAGAGGGAGATTAGCCAAGCGAGTTACAGAAGCTAAGATAAGCAAGTTAAGTTGGGCACACATGGGCGTTTCCTGGAATCTGACGGACTTGGGTTTTGGTGGTCTCAACGGCGTGGGCAGGAAGGTCCCAGGGCAGTTAGCAACACAATATATTTTTTTAAATGAAGTACAGCTCATGACAAAATCATGTATTATCGTTGCTCTTGTTATTACTTTAATAATAATAAAGGTACTTATTAATAATAGAAGTATCCCCCACTTTTTGAAAGTTCATGTTATGTTTCAGGGATTAAATGAAATGATGTGCAGCAGACAGCACGTTGCTGGCCCATGACCAGTAATGAAGTGGGAGTGATCATTGGTCCTGCGGACACTAGAAGGCCCTCATGAGTCAGAGGCTGATCACACAGCAGGTGACCATGATAATGCCAAATAGCAATTAAAGAACAGACTTATGAACATTGCCCACTCACTAAGTACATTACTGTATAATTAAGTCATCCCCCTAAAAGAATCGTTTTAATTGATTCCTATCAAGAAAAGTTCTAATTCACTCTAGTCCCAGCTTGTCTAACTTATGGTCCTTCGGCTGCATGTGGTGCAGGATGGCTTTGATGTGGCCCAAGAAAAATTTGTAAACTTTCTGAAAACATTATGAGATTTTTTTGTGACTTTTTTTTTTTTTAGCTCATCAACTGTCATTAGTGTTAGTGTATTTTATGTGTGGCCCAAGACAATTCTTCTTCCAGTGTGGCCCAGGGAAGCCAAAAGATTGAACACCCCTGCTCTAGTCAGCCCACAGTGCTTAAAAGGAAGGCAGGGCTATAACCCCTGGTTTCAGTACATACGATTTTGTCCTTTGAAAGAAAATTAGACATAATATCAGTGAGGCTATGAGAAGAAAAGAAATAGTC
Organism: Lyroderma lyra; assembly: GCA_004026885.1. Classification (NCBI taxonomy): domain Eukaryota; kingdom Metazoa; phylum Chordata; class Mammalia; order Chiroptera; family Megadermatidae; genus Lyroderma; species Lyroderma lyra. The sequence goes on from PVJL010000282.1 coordinate 391,280, forward strand.
TGTTGACTGATTTTCTTCCCCTAAATGCCAGTGACTAAATTCCAAAGGTTATTGCTACATAATTAAAACTACTGCTTGCTAGAGCACGATGAATGAGCTTCACAAGTCTGGATTTATGTGCATTTTATACCATGAGAGACGACCAGCTAAAGTGGTGGAGTAGATCTAATCAAAAGAAAAGCAAGTGAGTTATTATGAATCAGTGGTGGGACATTCATAATAAAGTCATGATTTTTTCTCATTTCTATGATTACCATAATAAATTTTATTTGGGTGATTTAAGTCCAGACTTCTCAGCCCAGGTGTGGGGCTGATGGGTGAGCTGTGAATGGGGTGGTCTGGATCCCTCGGTCTTCCTGGTTAGGAGCACTCAGGCCTCCTAGAGCCTTGAGCACCCTCATCTACCTACCCCAGGGTGCTGCACACATAGTGTCATCTTCTCTGTGAGCCAAGAGGTGTACAGGGGCAGCAAGCACTGCTGTGTCCTGCTACCACCATGGCACAATGGGAACACGTGGCTAGTAGAAATCTCACAAGTGATTTCCTGACCGAGCTTGACCTTGACAGTGAAGCTAGGTGGTGGATAAACTAATAGTGAAACAGGATCACTGCTCAGCCTAATACTTGGCCCTTAAGATTTTTAAACCTTGATGGAGAGAAGTTTAAAAAAAAAATCTATAAGCACTATCAGTCTTGCTAGAGAAGGAGAATTCTCTCTTACTTTGGGGCTATTTCTTTGACTATGAAAACTACACAAGTGAGCCTTGAATTATGCAAATGTAAAGCCATGATTCTCTTCGGAAATGTTTAAAATACTCTAGCTTCAAAATCTTTTTTGTTCTTCTTAGTGAGTAGGTATTGGTGGGGGATAGTCAGCTGGCAAGGCAGAGCTGGGGTTCCAAAGACCAAGCTTCCCACTGCCGTGCTACGGTGCTCCCAACAGGTGAACACTGCTAGAATGAAGATGCCAAAGGAAGATTGGATGGAGGAGGGGGGCTTGGGTTGGAATCCTTGGGGAGGGTCATGAGGACCTTGAATACCAAGGATGGCGGAAGCTGAGGAAGGGAGAAAGGGCAGATGAACTTGAAGTGATGACCTAGGTATTGAACCTTGATTGGTCTTGGATCCTTCCACCAACAAATTGTATTCTCTTTGAAAGTCACAAGGGGTAATTCCTGCAAGTAAATTCCATGTGCTCTTTGCATTTTAGTGTTTTCCCACCTTCTTGCGGGAGGTGAGTGAGGGCACACACTCTAAGCCACCTCTGTGATATCCTCTTCAACACCTTGGCCCAAGGGATCCTTTCTCACTTACTGTTGTTACTCCAAGTGATGGGGGGATCTTTGTTTGCTCTAATTTCAGTTCCCACCTAAGGAGAGAGGTAAAAGTTTCCCACAAAACTTGGTCATGAGACACTATAGCCATAGCTTCACTGCAAGCTCTATCCTTAGCACATTTTAATCATTCGGATCTGATATGATGTCCTCACAAGCCCAAGAAGAGATCGGTTTATTGTCATTCTAGTTCTTCTGGCATCTATGACTAGTGAAAACAGCCTCAGAATTTGTAGTGTCCCTTTCAGCTCAGTGTTATTTGAGGGCATCTGGGGAATGAAGGGCAGGGAGTGTCAAGAGAACAGCATCACTTATTTTCTCCTTGTACTCACCTGTGTGCACTGCCCTGATCCCATGTGACCATTTTAAATAGGCTGAGTTATAGGCAAAACCCAATCATTCTAACTGCTGCTTAGCCCAATCTCATAGTGAAAAGAACTCCTACCCTCATTGTTTCCATGTGACGTGTTATTGCCTCACCTAGAATGTGCTCCTTGAGTATAGAGCCCACGTCTTTGATGTGAAGCAGCAGTCTCTCTGGTTTACCAGCTGACCGTTCCCCCTTGCCTTCCTGCCCTATAATAATTCCATGAACACAACTCACTCTCAGGAAATGCTTGTGAAATGATTCAAAAGGAAATAAGATCTCTTGGAGTAATGTCTTGAATGAAGACATTACTCCAAGCTCCTCCTGTATATTACAGTACCTAGTTCACAATTTCATGCTAGGAATAAAGTTCATTCTAATTTTTCAATCCAATTATTTGATCTATTGGGGATAAATTTAAACATTTAATAGTATACCTAATAGTGCATATGTAAAGTCTTTGTAATCTAAAAGAAAGACATAATTTACCACCGTTAAAATTTAGATTAAAAAATTTTTATTTTCGGCTTCTAGATAAAAATAGATCCAACTCAGTTTTGATCATTGAAGTGTGTTGATTCTAGTACTTTCAGTATACTTCTGTGTTCTTGTATTACCACTTTGCATATGAATGTAATCACAGAAACTGATAACACATAATTTTTTGGTAACAGAAAATGCTGCTCTTAAAAAAAATGATCGACTCAAGATTGGAATACTGTTCAGTATTATTTTACACATGGTTGCACATCATAATTCATTAATGAAGGAAAAGTACAGGCAAATGTATCTTCACCATTATTCAAATAGAATAGATACATCGTAAGACTCCTTTATTCCTTTCTTCCTCAGTAAAATTATTTGGATGTATTTAAGATTTTTACTAGAATCATTTTTGTTCTAACCCATCCATAAAGTCCATATTTGAATCTTTGGATCTGTCATCAGTGAAAAAACTTAGTGTCAGTTTGAGCTATTTGCATAATAATAAGATTATACTGGCACTTCTGGGTACACACCGTTTCCCTGTTTCGTAAATTGAAGGTGTTCACTCGTTACACACGATAAATGCGTGGCCTGACATTTCCTCTCCTTAGTTCATCTCTGCTGCTCCATGCCACACTGCGGCTGTATTTGCTGACATTGCAACTATGAAGGTGTGTTTACTAATGAGCCCTTTGGTACTGCAAGATTAAATAGAAAAGGCCAGAAGTCACGTTATTCAGAAAAAGGCAGATTCTCATTTCCTTTACATTTCCTCTCATGCAGTTGATGCCGTTGTGGTTTGGCAGCATGGTGCCCGCCCAGAAGTGGGTTCCTGCATGGGTGTGCAGGGACATGGCACGCAGGATGCCTCCTCTCCTTGTCTTTGACTCATTAGCAGGATATAGGGTCTGCCTGGCATTGCTGCAGAGACCTTAATCCAGGTCATGGTGTGCCAGGAAAATGCTACCAGCATTTCTGAACAACTTTAGAATATTTGGGAAACTTTCCTTTTTACACCAATTCCACAGTATTATTCTACAGTATTTGTTGTAATGCAAAGACTAGAGACGATAAGGTAGCTCAACAGAAATGAACTACTCGTATTAGAATTTGGAAGGAGTTAAAAAATGTGGAAAAAAATGTGGATAGTTCCTTTTGGGAAAGGGTCGGTGGGCGTGCAGGACGATAAGTGAGTAAACCCACGCAACAAAAACAACCCAGACGAGGAGTGGCTTGCCTCGTTGGACACAGAACCTGCACACAGAGTGGTGCCCCACCTTTCTCAGAGATGGTGAGGATCCATTGTTTGGATTGTTTTGCATTTTAATAACATTGCGGATATATTTTCGCCTTTCCTCTTTTCATACTAAGCTTCCATTTCCTTTTCTCTTGACAAGAAATGGAAATAGTAACAGAGTGTAAAAAGCTAGACAGGAAGTCTTTTCCTTAAACACACCAACAGGCACGCAGCCTTACACACGTGGCTGCACCTGCCCTGAGCCTCTGCCCCGTTTCCTACCGCAAGGGGCACAGGGTACGAAGGCCTGTGTTCTACTCCCACCTTTGAAACTTCTCAGCCACGTGACCTTGGGAAGACCTTAACTCTTCACCCTCAATTTCTTTAATGTAAGAGTAATTCATCTTGCACCTTCCTTCCTCCCAGTGTTTCAAAGATATGCTGAACTTGTACATGTGAGCCCTCTAAACTCACACAGGAAGAGACTGTGCTTTATTTCAGCTTGGAGTTCTGTAAATATTCCTGGTCGGGGGGAGGGGTTAAAGATAAGCCACGCTTGCTTCCAAAAGTATCATCTGTTTTATTTAAAACGTTCATAATCTTCATGGTAAGATTAGCAGCAAAAGGAAAATAGGTTAAATTAGAATTTAGACCAAACTGAATTTAATAATTCATTCAGTCAACAGATTTTTATTGAGCAAATATTAGGCGGGAGGCCTTGTTCTAGGCACTGAGGTTAGAACAGTGAACAAAACAGACCAAAATCCGTGACCTTGCGAAGGCTCTATTTTAGTAGGGGAAGATGGACGTTAAAGAAAGTCAAGGTCACAGTATATTAGAAGTCGTTAAGTGTTAAGGCGGTCAATAAAGAGAAGGGGAGTCAGGAATTAAAATGTTCGCTGGGGAATGGGGCGGGGGGACGCCACTGAGAAGGTGACACTGAGGAGATCTGAAGGAGGTGAGGAGTGATCCGAGAGTGTATGGGGTGGGGGGTAGGGAGAGTTTTATGCACGAAGATATGGGGGGAGAGGGTATGGGGTATGGTGGGGGAGAATTTTATCCATGAGAATATGGGGAGAGGGTACAGGGTCAGGGGTAGGGAGAGTTTTATCTATGAGGATATGGGAAGGGGGTATGGGGTAGAGGGGAGAGTTTTATACATGAGGACATGCCGGGGGAGCATTCAAGCTGTATGGGTATAGGAGGGTGGGATTCAAGCTGTGAAGCTATTGGGAGCATTTCAGCCATGAGGATTTGGGGGAGCGGGGACACTGAACACAGAGACCCTAAGAAGGGAACGTGCCTGGCACGTTTGAGGAAGGAGACCTGGGAAGCTGAAACGGAGGGAGAGGACTCGAAGATAGAAGCGGGTGTGGCCAAAGGGATGGGAGGAGGGGGAGGTTAGTGAGGAAGATTCTGTTGAGTGCTCGCTCTGCCAGGCTGTGCTGCATGGTCTCCCTGGGTCCTCATAAAACTCCCACTTTTCAGTTAGGAAACTGATGCACAGAGAAGACTGCGTTCCTAAGGGTCATACTAGGACGGCTTGGAACCAGGATTGGGCTCCAGCCCCCATGTACTTAAGCATTGTGCTTTGTCACCTCCCCTGTGCAAGCAGGTCAGCCCCAAATATGCTTGTGGATGGATTCTGGGGGTGGGGGGTGTTACACCATCTACAAAATCCCCTGAGACGGCTCTCAGTTTCCTGGGGAAAACAATGCTAATACCATTTCTATTTCTCCATTAAAGCAAGGGGGAGAGTGCTCACAAATACGGAAGGTGCGTCTTGTAAACACTGCTACACTGAACCCCTATCTCATTCAGATTAGTAGTTGATGTTTATTGAGCCCCTGCTAGATGCCAGACACAATATTGAGCTTGCCCCATTCATTGGATTCCTTTTTTCTCATTGAGTCCTTCAAACAGCCCCATGACAAAAGTGGTATTATGCCTACTTTACTGTAGAAGAGTGAGACCAAGAGAGGTCACATGAGATTCCCAAGGTCACATAACATGGTACTGTAATAAGGACTTTGCTTCAGTTCCTCTGCAGCCAGTCCAAGTCTCTTTCCATGCACCTCGTTGGAGGACACAAAATGGGCAAGAGGTTGAAAGAAGTTACTTTGTAGCCTCTTCTTGTTAGCCCACGAACGGACGTCTCGTTTGTACACAGGGTGGCTGAACAAACATCAATGTTTCGGCCGCGTTGGCCAGGATAGGGCATGGTCAGTCAGTACCTTCCAACGGAAGCAGCCATTCAAACACCCAAAGCGATCAAGACTGGAGGGCAGGGGAGTGGGGCGGGTGGTTCTGATCTGCTCCCCTGGGACCACCAGCTACATGACTTTGTCATGACAGTCAGCTTCTCTAAGCCCCTCGGCCTTGGAATGAAACCAGGACATAATATACCTCTACCACATCTACAGTGAAGTTGCAAAAATAAAATGTTAATGAAAAAGCTCTGAGCTGCAGCCCGAAGCCCAGATTCCCTTCCTTTCCCTATCCCATGTAGGATACTATTTTTATACAAATATTCATTCTAAGCCAGGAAACAGGAGATGTTAAACACATGTTTGCTAAATAAATAAAAAACGTTATGAACTATTCTTAGCTTCTGTGGAGGGGCTTGTATCAATTAACCCAACGCATGTGTGGCCCCTAGAGGCTGTCTAAAAATGGGGACTTGAGCTGCTCACGTACCCCCGGCTGCTATTAAATGCTGAGGCCTGGATCCCCAGAGCTGAGCTACTTGCCCTTCTCAGCCTACGACAGCTCACTCTTCTGCTTTATGGTTTTATCAAAACTCAAAGTAACAATTCCTGTCTTTTAAACTAAGAGAAGATTAAATACCTTCTGCTAAGCAGACATTTATTGCAATTGGATTTCCATAGAAGTCAGCCAGCTGAGGCAGGGTCTTAGCCTGTGGCAGCCCTGGGGGACGGTTTGAGGGCCCCAGAGCCCCCCATGCTTTCCCTTGCGGCAGCTGACACTCACCTGACATCGGGCCCGAGGCCCAGACAAGCAGTTGGGCGCTGTGATCTGAGGCCGGGGGGGTCCGATAGTAAGGGGGCCCGGGGCTTCATCGGAAGGCGCTGATTTCAGGCACGCCTTGACTTCTTCCTTTAGGACAGCTTTGTCGTTTCTGCAGGCCTGGAAGGGACCGATTAGTATAGTATGGCCCCGCGTGTTTGCTTACGGACACTAAACGTGCCAGGTGAGTTGCCCGCCACGTGCTGGCAATGTAGCAGGAAGAGGTGGGCATGTCAGCCGGCAGTTAGACTCCAAGTAGCAGGGAATGGAGCCGGCGTGGAAAGTCAGCAGTTGAGGATCAAGTGATAAAGGATGTAGGGTGTTCTTTGGGAAAAATGTCTCTTTAGGCAGAAAAGAGAGGGGACATTTACATGGTGACAGTAGTTCACTCCTTAAAAAGCAAGATGGGTGTGCCCCTCGGAGCACTGGAAATAGCTGATGCCAACCTTACGTGCACGAGTAGCACAGGGCCCGAGGAGTGGGGTGGAATTCCAAACCCAATTCCAGACCGAGTCTAATTGAGCCGGTATGCAAACTCCCGTTAGGCTATAAAGGCTCTAGTCCAGACGACACTGGCTTGTTGGGGAACTTACGAGGGAGGATCTGGAGATCACGGTACTTGTCAAAGATATCAAGAAGCTCCTGGCAGTAACTCTCCCCCAAAGAATCCGAACCAGGACTAAGGTGAATGCCAAGGAAATAAAAGAAAACTGGAAGCACCCTAAGTGTCCATCAAGGAGGATTAGTCAACTAAATTTCATGTTACTAACTTTTCGATAGCTACCTAATTCAGTGCTTGGCTAGGTCAATGTTCAATACTGCCCATTGAATCAATTAAAGAAAATTTAACAATTTAAAAGGATAAGCCACATTCATATGTATCAAATGGAAGAATATCCACAATATAGCTTTAAGGGAAATGAAGATTGCAGGATGACCCCCTGCATGGTCCGAGTGTACAGATTTCGTATCCACGTGTGCACGGATCTAAGAGGACATGTACAGAGAAAACTGGTAATAGTGCTGATCTTCTACGGAGTGCTGTTCTAACGCCCACGCCTCTTTATTACTTGTATTTTTACAATAATGTAATACTTTGGTAATGAGCAAAAATAAAAATAATACTCCCATTTTGGAGGGGGGCCAAAGGGTTGTTGTTAGAAAATGTTCTATTCAGATTCTTAATAGAAATATATGTTTTGTTGACAGTAATGTAATGGTTGCACTTTATTTTGATGGGAAATAAAACTTGGAAAACAGCCCCAGACCAGCCCCCGCCCACCCCCTCCCCAGCCGTCTGAAATGCAGGCTCTGTGGGCAAGGGCCCGGGTAGTTCAGGGGCCGTCAGCCCCGCTCACCCGGAGAAAAGCAGATGGATTTTCCATCTGAGAGTGTGGGGGAGGCAGAAGGGAGAGCAAGCTTGTTTCTAGGGAGCCTCCTGCTGTCTGTGTATTTTATATCAGTTCAGTTCTCATCTCGGACTCCGTCACCTCTCTGCAGGGGAGTGAGTGCTGCAGGCATGCCCCTCCAGCGCGAGGGAAGGGTCCCCAGGCCCATCCTCACGGGGAAGAAGGCCTTCCAGCAGGCAGTGGCTCTGCGACAGGCGTCAGGCGGTTCCAGCAGAGCCACCGTGTGGTCTGGTTGAGGTTGTGGGAAAGAGGTCTGGTTTCCTCCCAACAGCGGACCTCTCTAGAGGCCAGAGGAGACAATATGCTTTGTCAGGATAAAACTAATCTAGGGATTGTTACATACTTCAGTTGGCCCTCTTTAATAATTTTCTCTTTATGCACTACTGTGCTTAATTGCCTAATTTCCCCATTATATATGAACATGTCAGTATATATATATATATATATTCTCCTTTCACACTCCCACCCCATGGCAAATTGCATTGAAGAGGCACTTCTGAAGCAATGTACTCTTCAGATTTTTATGGAGTCATTTTTTAAAAAGTGAGAATCAAAGACAACAGGCCTAGGAATGGATTTGCTGGGTTTTAGCCCCTATCACATTCAGATGCCTAAGGTACCTGATACCCGTGTCGTGGCAAAAGCAACACTAGCTCCCATTCATCTATAACTTTTCCCATTTCCTTCCTTACATTTTAGGAACTTTTTTCTAGTTAGGTTTTCAAAATGTCAGCATTCGATTGGTTGAAAATTCAAAGCAACTGCTCTTAGGGGACACATTTACATGTCCCAAATAGGCAAATATTTTCATTGTTCTGGTCTCTTTCGGAAACCACCGTGGGTTCTGTGTTCTTTGTTGCAGCTGCACTTGACGTAGCTGCCAGCATTTTCTAAATTCCACTTTAGGAGACCTCAGTGCAGTTTGCACTGAGACTTTTTCTCTGACACTAACCAGCTTGTCCAGGGGATGTTAGGGACTTTACCCTGCAGCATCTAACGCTGGGCTCTGAGGAATTAACTCATAGTGTTTTTGGAACCTCGTGAAGAATTTCGGACATGAAATGCTGCAGATCTTTCTCTCCGCAGATGCATAAGAAGAAAGAAAGAAAAAGAAAGAAAGAAGCTTATGCCTTCCGAAAGACCATTCACTAGTCTCCATTTCCTTTCCCTGGGGCATCACTTTATAGGAGCTGTGCCTTTTTTCTTCTTTTTAAATGGAAAATTAACTTCATGCTTTAGATTCCTGGTCATGCCTCTTTGTTGGTGGTTTGCTGTCTTCTCTGCTTGCATATTTTTTTCTTTTTCATCTGTGGTCAATTTAACCCCAGATTTATTTTCTGGAAGACTGGATAGGACCCAGAATAAGTTGGGGACTTCCACGTTGCCCTTGTCACAGTAAACTGCTGAGTAACAGGATGCTGATATTTAATGGAATAAGTGAGCATTGCACTTAATGAAATGTAGTGCCGATTCAGGAAAAATTAATATATAAATATATAATATGTATATACCATATATATATTTTTTTTATATATATGTTACAGGGTTGAGGCGTTATTTGCTATTTAAAAGTATTCTTCAAGGCCCTGAAGCAAAGTCCCTTATGAGGTCGAAGATGGACCGTGCAGGAAGCTCGGGTGCCTGGGTGTAGGGGACTGAGAGAGACGTCAGAGGTGGCGAGGGTCCCGCTCAAACCAAGTCTGGGGGCGCCAAACAGGGAGCCTGGATTTTATTCTAAGTGTGTCAGGAAATTTGCATTGAGCTTTAAGCAGACCAACGTGGTCTGCTGTGTTTTTCAAAGGTCACTCTGGGGAGCCGAGTGGAGAACAGGTGGGGCTGGGGGTAGGGAGCTACGTCCCAGTGAGGAGGGGGAGATGGCAGCCGTTGGGACTGAGGTGGTGACAATGGACATGGGCGTGCATGGATCTGAGACACATTTTAGAGACAGAATGAATGGCACCCAAGTGAAGGGAATCCCAGAGGAGCCCTGGGATTCTGGAGCGAGCGGTGGGGTGGGAGGCGGTGTCCTTTCCTGCGGTGGGGTGCTGGGGGATGGGGGCGAGCACAGGCTCGGAGAGGAGACCCAGGGCTCTGGGGCTCCGGGTTCCATCGCATGGAGCACTGGGCTGTGCCGTGCTAAGCTGAGCAGGAAGGACACGGCGATGGCGAGAGCGTCGCCTCAGCCTCTGTGTTGTCCTGCCGGCTCGCTGGCCGGGCCTTGTCATTCCCCCTTAACGGGTTCCTGCTCCTCTCTCAGAGGCTAACTCTCAGAGCGACCCGGGGCTCCGTCCTTACGCCTTTGTTTTTCTATCCGCTTTCGCTTCCTTGGCGCCTTCCCCCAGCCTTAGGCTGTTAACACTGATGAGGCCCCAGATGACTATGACCTCCCTGGACCTCTCTGGCCATCTTTGGGCTTACGTGTCCAGCTCCCTGCGTGGCTCCTCCAGTGGGGTGTACGACAGGCACCTCAGCATTAACCGTGCACAACGACACACTGGATCCGTGCCCCTCGCCTCACCCCAACACCCCCCTTCTCCTACCTTTTTCCTGTTCTCGCAAATGTCAGCTCCGTCCTGACAATTGCTGGACTGTTCTCTTTTTTCATACCCTATATCCGATTCGTCAGCCAATTCTTGTGACTCCTTCAAGCTGTGTCCAGAATCCAACCCACTGTCACCTCCTCTGCAGCTGCCACCCTGGCTCCGGCCACATGACCTCTTGGCTGGGTCACTGCGGTGGCCTCCTAACGCGTGTCGCCACCTCCGCCCTCAGCCTTCTTTAGCTTACTCTCAACAAGGCAGCAGGGGCTATCCTGGTAGGGTATACGAGGGGGGACCAGAATTTATTTATAAAAAATTGTGTATTTATCCTTTCACGTGTCAACTTCAGTCACCTTCAAAGTGCTCGTCGTTTGATGCAATGCACCTATCGACATGCTTTTCCCACGGCTCAGAACAGGTTTTGAACTCTATGATTTTGATGCCTTTTAGGGTTTCCTTTATGTTTTGTTTCACCTCTTCCATATTGGCAAAAGATTTTCCTTTGAGGACTTTTTTCATCGAGGAAACAACAAAAAGTTGCTCAGGGTGAGATCAGGTGACTAGGGAGGGTAGGGCACAGGGGTCAGGCCATTTTGGGGGTCAAAAACTGCTACACACCCAACGTGGTGCGGGCAGTCACATCGCATGTTGATCGTGTAAATCACCCGTCATGAAATGGGGCACACGCCTTGAAAGAGTCTCCCCGAAAATTCACCGAAGCCAAAGACAGCGTCTCACAACAATGCCTGATCTCATCTTCAGTCCCTCCACTCCAGCCTTAGCTTTGAGCATGCTCAGCATGGGCCTCTTCTAGACCCTTCTCATGTGCTGTTTTCTTGCCTAGAATAGTCTTCTCCCAGTTGTTTCCATGGCTCCCACCTGCCCTTCCTCTGGTCGTTTTCAAATGCTGCTTCCTAAACGGGCCCTTCCCTGGCTCCTTATTTAAATTGTCAACACCCAACCACGCACCCTGGCATTCCCCGAACCCCATCCTTTGTTACTTTTCTCCCTGCACATCTCCATCTAACGTTTTATTTACTCACCTTGTGCCTGAGTGTCCCCTGCACGAGATTGCAAGCTCCACGAAGAGGAGTTTTTGTCTGTGTCCCTGCAGAATGCCCAGTGCCGAGAGCCTTGGCACATGTGTCTCCTGTCGTTACTACTTCTTCCTGACAGTTTTGGAACCGTAGTCTTCATTTCTATGTGTCCTTTGTCCGTGGAGCCAGTATGTTTGGTGGAAGCCAGGCATAACTCGAGCTCACTGTTTTTCTGTCCTTCACAAGCTGTGTGACTAAGGGCAAGTCACTTAGCCTCTCTGAGTTTTCATTTCTTTGCTTATAAATGGGAGAAAGCCTGTCCCGCCCATCACTCCGGATTGCTAAAATGTTCAGTGGAATAATGTATGAAGGGCTGTCAAGGGTAAGATGTGGTTTTCATTTTCCATGGCAACTGGCCCTGACTCAGTGCTGGAGCTTTATATACAGAGGGTGCCAATAAAATTGTATACACATTTGAAGAAAGGAAAAAACTGTATTAAAATTGTAATATTCAGTATATACTGATAATGAAAGATGAATACAAGTCACATTTAACTTCTGCAATTACAAGAGGTGCTCCAAGTGGTGACCATCAGTGTCCAGACACGTCTGGTTATGGCGAACTACTGATTGAGCAACGTCAACCAAAGTGTCCCCTTGTGTCACTGCATGCCTTTTCAGTTTCTTCCGAAGTACCGCCAGTGTAGCTGGTTTCCTAGGGTACCCCACATCCTTTAAGGTCCCCCTAGGTAGAAGTCAAGGGGTGTTAAGTCAGGAGAACGTGGGGGAAACTCACCTCACTGCAGTGCCCTATTCATCATCCTGCTAAATGGTCTTGCACTCCTCAAATGACAACCTTGCTTCTGCCATTTTCTTGGCCTGCCTGTCACATGGTGATGCTAGCATCCATTTGATTAATGCCATCTTTTCAGCAAACATCAAACTACACATTGCTACCGTAATTCAATTCAACTTCAAAGAGTAATACATAGATAACATCTCTCAAAATATCTATGTATGTTTTGGCACCCCCGGTATATGACTAATTTAATTCTCACATCAAATCAATGAGAAGGAGCTCATACTACTGAATTCATTTTACAGACGAGAAAACTGAGAAGTGAGTTCCCCAAGAGCTAGGCAACAACAGAGGCAAGCATGTTTATTCAAGGTCTGAGATTTCCCCCATTATGTTCTACTGGACAAAATAAATGTTTTAATGACCGATTGGAGTGAATGAAAACGATCTGACCTGAAGTACAACTTTTGTCTCCAGACCATTTTTTTATTGACTGCTAATTCATGTGGCATTTCCCTGATGTTATTTTCCCTCCTCTTCAACCCAAACAGGCAGAAATTCCTGTCTTTCAGAAGAAAAAGGTATTGTCAGACATTCCTCTGTTTCCCCCTCCTCTCCCAAGGAATGAAACCATCATATGTCCCCTGAGATTTTTGTCATACGGTCTAACCAAGTCCAGATGGTTTTTGCAAGTTCAGACATCTTACTTAGTAAAGTATTTTGTAGCTATCTGCTGAAACTAATTCTGACTAAATTACATCAGCCGCCTCCCAAATATGAATAACTTATCCCATGCCCTTGTTCCTTGTCTGTTATGGCCTTTCTGCACTAATTAATTTGTAAATGTGGTTTAATGATTGTTTACCGAAAAGTAGCTACACACACATCAGCCGCAGTGGGAGACGTAGCCAAAATGTTGATGTAATTTGTTTCTAGTGCAACAACAGCTCATAAATGAGAAGCAGTTTTTAAACATTGAGAAAGGACCTTAAGTTTGGTTTTGAAGAAACAATGTTTTCTATATTTAGGGAAATCAATCATTCTTTAAGAAAGTAGATTTAAATATCAAAATGGCATTCCCCCCACCCAAGGCCAGGCACATGGTGAGCCGCACAAAACCAAAGTGTAATAGAAAATGTAATAACAGTGATTTGGTTGAATACCACACCAAAGAGCTATATATTCTAGAACTCCCCAAAAGGAAAACTCAAAATACTCGTAAATTCCATCCAATGTTTCAGAGCTCTGCAAACCCGTGTATTATGCATTACCTCAGGTTTTTGAATTCTTGCCTCAGGCAAATTGCCAACCTAGCCACTAAATGACAGTTTTAAAATTCCAGTAAAAACCAGCCTCTCTGACTTAGCTTGGTGTAAAAAGCAACACGAGAGGGGAGTGAGAGGTACTTAAAGGTTATATTTATGCATTCTGTTAGTGCTTCATTGGGAGTTGTAAGGTACCGTATTTTGTGTATATGTGCTCCCGTGTATGATGTGCACCCTCGGTTTTGGCCCAAACTTTCAGGGGAAAAATGTTTTGTTTCAATTTTTTAATTCAAATTTTTGTTTATTTATATTTCAGTTCTTACTTTTTGTCTTATAAAGGAATTTTAGCATTTTTAACATACTGTATAAGAAATTTTATGTAACAAGTATAAAAAAAGAACATATACAAGATACACAACATTTTATGTACAAAAAATTTTTTATATGTAAATAAACTATTATTTTATTCCAGGGTATTATTTTGGGTACAGATACCATTATTGATTTCTAGAGTATCACTTTTAAGTCATAAGCATAAATGAAAGAATTTAAAACATTGATATGGAATTAGTACTACCCATGTATAATGCGCATCCTTATTTTTCCCTCACAAACTTGGGCAAAAATGTGTTCATTGTACACAGCAAAATATGGTAATTTTGCTCTTGCAAAACATGAGGTTTGCCTGTTTCCACTTAAAGAACTGAAAGGAAGTTCCTTCCTGCAGCAGTAGGTCCTGCTTGTGGGAAGGGAGCTCTGTCCCCTGCCCCTTGGGGGACCCTGCCTGAGAGCAGGGGTGCAGGGGAACCAGTTCTGTCTCCACTGCAAAACTCGGAAGAAAAAAATCAGTCAACTAAATTAGCAATGAACAAGGATTGCTGTTGTTGTCTGAACTGTGGTGTTACAAAAGAAGTTGTGCGGTGGTGTGAGATGCAAACGTTGCCCTCTAGGAACTGATTATGAGTGAGGACAACATACAGGTAATTCAATGTCGGAGCCCCCAGCGCGGGAGGTGGGGGAATAGGCTAAGGAGGCCAAAAGGCACAAACTTCCAGTTACAGGTGAAGAAGTTCTGGGGATGTAAGGTACAGCTTGGTGACTGTAAGTGAACAATACTGTATTGTATATAATGGGGGACCTAAACAATGAAATTCATTACTAAAATTTGTGTATTTATTCCTACATGTTTAAACTTCAGTCATCTTCAAAGTGCTCTCTGTTGGATGCAATACCCCCATCAAGATGCTTCTTCCACTGCTCAAAGCAGTGTTTGAATGCGTCGATTTTGATGCCTTTTAATGCTTCTGCCGTTTTTTGTTTCACCTCTTCCACATCAGCAAAACTTTTCCCTCTGAGGACTTTTTTCACCCAAGGAAACAAACAAAAAAGTCATTTGGTGTGAGATTGGGTGAATAGGGAGCATGAGGTATGGGGCTCATGTCCTTTTTTGGTCAAAAACTGCTGAACACTCAGCATGGTGTGGGCAGGTGCATTGTCATGCCGCACGTTGTTCTGTCAATCACCCATCAATCACCCAACATGAGATGGGCAAATGCATTGAAAAAGTCTCCAAAAAAAGTTCACTGAAGCCTAACGCAGCTTCTCACAACAACGCCAGCAGGTACCCGGATGCAGATGGGCTCCTAGAACACTCACCTAGCAGGGGAAGCCTCTACTACAAGGGGAAGAACCAGTCCCCGCTTGTATTTGAAAATTGCTAAGAGAATAGATCTTGTAAGTTCTTAACACAAGAAAAAATTTGCAACTATGTGTGGCGATGGATGTTAAGTAAACGTTTTGTGGTAATCATCTTGCAATATATACATATATTGAGTCATTGCATTGTATACCTTAAACTTATACCATGATATATGTCAATGTATCTCAATAAAACTTGGTGGGGGAAGGGATCTCAAGACCAAGTCTTAACTACCAGACTGCTTTAGTGTGTCAAATAGCATTCTGAAAACCACTGCCTCATCTTTATGGTAGAAAGACTCCTTTTCCAAGAAGATTATTCCATAATTTCCTGTTGTAATTATTTATCTGTCGTTCATTAACTCACCAAATGTTATTTGTGGTGGGCCCTGGTGAGCCTAACCCCAGTGGAGACTGTCTTAGGGGCAAATTATATAGTGGTGGAAGAGAGACAAACAAATAAGCACACCAAGTGTAAAATCTCACAGGAGGGAGTTCCCTGATGGTGTAGTGGCTTAAGACTTCAGCACTGGCGCTGTCAGTGCTGCGGTCTGGGTTCGATTCCCAGTCAGGGAGCTACCCACATACCAAAAAGGAAAAAAAAAGAAAATCTCACAGGAAAGGGAAAATCATAATTGAAATAGAGTTGTGTTGTCATATATTCTATAATTTTCCAAGACTTTCAGGTATTTTTTTAAGCAATATCAGAAAAATGCAAAATATAAGTGCCGAACCTCTTCATGAGAAGGGGTTTATCTTGACCGTGCTTAAATCCTAAAACTTTGGAACTAGAAACTGAGCTCCAATATTACCTCTTCCGAGAAGGCCTCCCAGATTGCACCCCTTTGGCTTTCTTTTCTGTGTGATTACACTGCACTGTGCCCATTCCCAATTTATTATATCATCCCTCCCCTGCCACCACCACCCCAATATATACACAACTGAGGAGGGGACATACCTTACTTTTCTCTGCATCTGCAGTGCCAGAAATGTGTCTGATATAGATATGGCACTCGATAAATGTTCAATGCCTGTGTGAATGGGAAGATAGTAATTACAGGAATTTTCCCATCTAATAAAAGTTGCCTTTATTCTCCCCACCATATTAAGTTTAAAAATATGGAACAAAAAGGTGTAAGATATATGTTCTTGTTTTTTAAATGTAAATGTGTTAAAACAGATGTCAATAGCATATTTAGATAAGTATGCATTCAAAAATCAGGAAGGACACACACCAAAATGCTACTAATAGCAGTGGTTATCTCTAAGTAGTAAGATTTTAAATGATCCTGACCTTTTTCTTTGTGCATCACTGTGTTGCCTCACTATTTTATTACGGATGCGTGCTGCCATTAGGATGAGAAAATATGAAGTTATTTGTATTTTAAAAAGGGAAGTCTGTTGGCCTATTCCACGAGCCACAATCACAAGATGTCATAAACGCCTTCATGACGCAGCATCTTTCCCATCTAAGCCCGGTGTTGACAGCTGACCTAGCTCGGTGGCATGCAGGGTATGCGATGGGTTTCCATTTTCCTTACTCAGGTTTATAACATTTAGATGGAACCCAAGCTGCACTTTCATAGTAGATCCTAGTAATATTAGTAAAACATGGTAAGTGATAGCTTTTGCTCTCCCCCTACCCCTTTAATTCTCCCTTCTAATACTTGCACCGTATGTTACAACCCATCTTTTTTTTGTTTTTTGGTATGTGGGTAGCTCCCTGGCTGGGAATCGAACCCAGGCCGCAGCGCTCACAGCGCCAGCGCCGAAGCCTTAACCCACTGCACCACCAGGGAAGTGCCATGGCCGGTCTCCTTAAAGCCGGGTAGACGCCTTTCCAATAGACAAGGCCGCGCTGAGTAGCCAGCGCCCGTGCTCCCCGCCCCTTACGCTCCCCCACCACATTGTTTCTCTTTCCTCTTTCTTTCTCTCGAACATTCTCCTCTCTCTCTCTCATTATGCATCTCTTACTTTCCAATTGGCTCTGTACCAGACGGTTATCAGCTGCTGATCAGCGGTCTGTCTTTCTGTCACTGTGTTTGGCTGATCACAATGTTGGAGAACCTAGACAATGGTATTAGACGACAATCACGTGCCTCTAAAGCACAAGTCTAAAACTTACATGTATTCTTTTCTCTCTGCAGCTGAATTCCTGCTGCCAAGATGGGGAAACAGAACAGCAAGCTGCGCCCAGAGGTCATGCAGGACTTGCTGGAGAGCACAGACTTTACAGAGCACGAGATCCAGGAATGGTATAAAGGCTTCTTGAGAGACTGCCCCAGTGGACATTTGTCAATGGAAGAATTTAAGAAAATTTACGGGAACTTTTTCCCTTATGGGGATGCTTCCAAATTTGCAGAGCATGTGTTTCGCACTTTTGATGCCAATGGAGATGGGACAATAGACTTCAGAGAATTCATCATAGCCCTGAGTGTGACATCGAGAGGCAAGCTGGAGCAGAAGCTGAAATGGGCCTTCAGCATGTATGACCTGGACGGAAATGGCTACATCAGCAAGGCGGAAATGCTGGAGATTGTGCAGGTATGGAGCCCTCGCCCTGCCCAAAGAGAACTTCAGTCCCAAGTAAGAATGGGAAGGTGCACAGTAATAGCTCAGTACGGAGGCTGCAAACCGATGGCCCTCCTGGGCACTGGTTTGGCCTACCGAGTGTTCTTGAAAATGTCGAGCCCATATTACAAAACAGGGACATTGCACATAAAAATGCAGCTTGGCTGTCATCTCTTGAAAACTCAGGAGATCTGACAACACTGGGACCCCATTTTTACCTGGCATAAGTCATGGGGGCCTTGTGGTGACTCCCATTGTACAGATGGACACACAGTCTTTGGTTGGTCGTGTGCACTGTGGGCATTTTGTCTACTCATTGCAATGACCTCCCTCTGAGGTTATATCTCCTGGAGTGCTATTTAATGGTCAACTTCTGACCTAGGTTCAAACTTGGCCTCTTTCAGTCACCACCTCTGTGACTTTGACCAAGTTAGTTCACCTGTGTGAGCCTCACTCTCCTCATCTGCAAAATGGAACTGCCACCAGAGCCCACCCAGGTTGTGGGGTTATTTTCAGATTAGATGTGACGCAGCATGGTCCATGCTTAGCACGGTACCAGCCATTAGAAGAGCTCAGCATTGTCACCACCATGAATTTTACTGGACTCTTAAATAAAGGGAGGGCTCTCTTGGCTAGGTTCTGTCTTGTGCCATCGGAGATACAATCGTTGTAGAATCGAGGCTTGCATCATTTCAGTAGGAGGCACTCCATCGTGTTTCTCCAAATCACTCACGGAGTACGTTTCCTGAACAGACCAACACACGGAGAAGGGCCCGTGTGTTGGCCACATTTTCCTTGTGGCACCCCGAGGGAAGGTGAGAAAAGGACATAAGGAGCTATGGTCATGGCAGTGGCAGTGAGTGGGGCCCAGAGACAAACCTAAAAGACTGAGACATGGCTCAGGAGAGGATCAGGACAGTCGCAGCTGCAGGCAAGCAGAAGGGCCGTGCGGCTGGCCGTCACTCACCGTCTCGGCAGGTGCGTGGGGCCCAGTGGGAAGCACTTGGCAGCAGAGAGCAGGCCCGAGAGAGTGGGCATTTGGGCTGCTGGAGCGCTCATCACAGAGGCCAACATTCGTGCCAGGATGTCTGGGTTCAGAGGCAGAGCTGCGGGCCCTGGGGACACTGGGGTTGGAGTGGGGAGGACTCTGGGATGGGGGGAGGTGGGTGTAACACGAGGAGGCAGAAAGGACTCAACTGCTGGTGAGAATGAGAGCACTTGCTTTCAAGGCACCAAGACGACCTGGTTGCAGAAACTACAGTCAGAGCCCGAAAGAAACCCCCAGTAGTGACTTGTTTCTGAGCTTGGTGGCTGAGCCTGGGTCTGCCCTGGGGTTGAACGCACACGGGCAGTGATAGCTGCGCATGGTGCAGGGATCCACGTGACTTCCTGGAGGCTCCCCAAGACCTGCCAACTAGTACTCCTTTCTGCTTGGGCCACCAGTGGCCTTTCCTTCACCCCAAGCCCTAACTGTCTGAATAAATTATGTTAAATTAATCCCTCAGAGACAGCGATCTTAAACCAAAATAAACAATTGCTCCCCTCTCCTGGGATAAATGTGTGAAAAATATAATATCCACTGTAAAAATACGGGCAGTATAGAAAAATGCAAAAGAAAAAGAGAAAGATTCTCCATAACCCCCCTCCATCCACAAAGAGAATCACTGCCAATAATTTTCTAATATATCATCCTGGTCTTATTTCCATGCACTTAAAAATATCAATTTCATTAGTGAATGTGAAATTTTGTAACTTGCCGTTTTCCCTTAACATAGTGACACAAACATTTCTCATGTTATAAAAACTTTTAATAAAGATATTTTAATGACTGCATAATAGTCACACCCTGTCATTTACTTAGTTTTCCCTTTATCATTGGCTATTTACGTTGTTTCCAGTTTTCATCATTATCCATAGCATTGCAACTCTTTAAAATGAAATAACAAATAAATAATTCTCATGCGTGAAGATTTTTCTACCTTTAGGACATTCCCTTGGAATGAATTCCCAGACGTGCAATTACGAGGCTGATGGGAATGAGCATGTATGTCTCTGGCTCCACATTGCTTTTCCAAATGTGCGTAAGGGTGCCCGTGTCATTCCACTTTTCTGATTTTTTTTAATCTATGCTAACTAAGCAGAAGTTCAAATTCAAAAAGGGAGTCATTTTAGTAGCTTTATGGTCTCTCCTTTCTCTCCGGGAGTGCTGTGCCCCACGCCCAGATTCTCTGCCTCCCTGCAGGGCCCCGAGCGAGCCAGTTCTCCTCTCAGAGAGTTGATTCCTGATCCCACTTGAAGACAAGAATTCTGCCAGTCACTGTGTTGTCTCCTGTTTAGCATCTTTTCACAGTCCTCCTGGCTGCCCCTGGCCAGTGGTTGGGTGGCTGGTATTCATGAACATTGTTGACACCCAGGCAGAGAGGACCCTGAAGACCACACGGGCTTAGAGAAATCAGACCTTCCCCACATTCATTCTGCACTTAGGGTGACACACCCGCAAAGTAGCTGGGGATCAGTAGTGTGGGGGCAGCAGGGATGGATGGACTCTCTCCCTGTGCTATGCAATCCAGTTTACAAGGGACAGTGGGAATATTGCAGAGACTGTGCAGAAGGTTCTAGTAAGGACTTGCTGAGCCCTTGCTGACTTCCTACATGTTCAATATGGAATATAAAAATTGATCACAAAATTGAGGGAGCATTCAGCCTAACAAGGCATTTTCTTCTCTGTGAAGTAGCCAGGCCAGCAGTCACTGTTTAGGTTGTAACCAGAAGGACACTGATTCCTTAATAAACATTTGTATATACTCAGGGTTTTTAGGAAGCCTGTGAATGGAAACCTCAAATTTCCTAAATTCTTCTCTACAGACAGAAGTCACGGGAACCTTTGTGCTAACTCCCATCATGCAGCAGCTGGTCATGCGCCCTATGGGCACTCCATCTCTTCATTGCGTTGACCTACCTCTGAGGTTATGTCTCTAGGAGTGGTATTTAATGGTCAACTCTGACCTGCATTTAAGCCGGACCTCTTTCAGTCACCACCTCCATGACTTTGACCAAGTTAGTGCAAAGGAGCCAAGGTGACCTGGTTGCAGAAACTACAGTCAGAACTTCAACAACACCCATAGTACTGACTTGGCCCTGATAATTAATATTCATGACAGTAGAGAGGAAATCTTGTGGTGTCCTGAGGCGACTTCCAAATCACCAGTGAGATTAAATTAAATTTAGAACCATTTTCCTATTAAGGGCTATGCTATTGAATTCTACTGCTTTGCAAACCAACAGTGTGTGTATTCTGTCTCATTCTTATGCTAATCCCCAGTTTGCGATGTTTCTGAATGAATTGGAATTTGCTGAAGAGTGTTACAGAACTTCCCATCTGTATTTGATCCTCACCCCCACCCCTTTTTGAAAGCCCACTCTAGGCCTTGTTACTGACCCAAGAAGCTATCTATGTGCCTTTGTGGGGATTCTCCTTTTGTCTTTCTAGCTGGTCCACACCCTGTAGGAGAATCTACATTTGCAGATGCTACATTAACTTCAGCGGAGTCACTCCTTGTCCCCTAGGTTTCTTCTGCTCTGTGCTTGGGTAAAGATCTGTTAGAAGTGATGAAACAGAGGCAAGGTGTGGGCCAGCAGAATCATACACAAAGTGAAGTTCTGTGGGTTAAAGGGAATAACACGTGCAGCTTTATTCCAAGTGTCAACATATAAATTCTTAGCTGAGTGTCTGTCATTCTAAGACTCAGAAATTCAAACCATTTATTACATGCAATTTTAAAATGTTCAGCTACAAATATTAATAACTGGTCAAGGGATTGGGGTCCAACCAAGTTTATAGTTAGGCTTGACAATGAATACAGTGTTGCACTCCACACGTTTTCTAGGTTTTCTTCCCTGATGTTGTTTCTTGTAGGTCAGCTTCCACAGAATATTGCTTATGGGAGCAAGCTGGAATCCTCTTGTACTTCCTAACCTGGGTAGGAAGAACTCTAATGTGGACTCTGTAATACTGAAATGCACCGTATTAGTTTCCATTTGCTGCTATAACAAATGACCATGAACTTAGTTGCTTAAAGCAACACCAAGTTATTACCTTACAGTTCTCGGGGTCAGAGGTCTGAAATTAGTTTCAAGTGGCTAAAATCAAGGTGTCCAAATCAAGGTTCTTTCTGGAGTTTTTCAGAGGAAGTCTGTTTCCTTGCTTTTCCTAGTTTCTGGACTATTCCTTGGCTTATGGCCCTTTTCATCCATCTTCAAAGCCAGCAACCAAAGATTGATTGAGTTCTTCTCACATTGCCATTCCTCTGGGTCTCTCTTCTACTCATAAGGACCCTTGTATTACACTGGGACCACCCAGATAACACAGAATAATCTCCCCATCTCAAGATTCTTAACTTAATCACGTTTGCAGATCTCCTTTACTATTTAAGTATATTCACAGGTTCCAGGGATTAGGACATATGCATTTTCGGGGGGACCAGTTTTCAGTCTACTACATATACCAAATGCAGTTATGTGCCTTTTTAAAAAAGTAATCTTATACACTACCAACATCATTATCCAGAGGGTTGAACAAGCAAACCCATATGCAGAGTTATTTTTAGCGTCTTAAACGAGCATTTTCACATTCATGTATTTGTTTGTTTGTTAAGTGACAAATTTAGGAACATGCTTTTGTCCCAATATTTTATTATCGCATCAAAACCACCTCTCAGGAGTCTTAAGCCAGATGACAACTCTGACCTCTCCCCATGTTACAGCAGAGCCTCTCCTCTGGGGGTGGGGGGCTGGAGTGAGCCCACTGCTGCAAGGAAGGAGACACCTTCCCGCGCTGCACAATTCCCTGTCCTTCCGCCCCGCTGAAGGCAGGTCTGAGCACCCACACTCGTCACGGAGCGGGCTGTGTCTGAGGAAGGGCCCAGGAACACGCCAGTGGCATTGCCAATGGGGCCTTGGGTGAGGGAACGTAGAACTTCGGGATCCCTGGGACCACAGCACTCCCAGAAAGAGAATGTAGGAAAATCATAGCATGAAACTTTCCCCCTTCCTGTTCTCAGAAAGTAACAGGGACCCTTGAAGGAATCAGCTTTTAATGACAGGTCTGCCATTGGCTAGGAGTATATACACTGCCTTGCATTACCCTTATGAGTAGACAAAAATTGATCACCTGTACCCAAAATAAAGATGCAGAGGGAGCCAAGGGAAGAACTGGCATGTGAGAGTTGGTGTCTTAGTATCATCTTGCTTCACTCCCTTTTCAAACTCCCTCATCCTTCTCTCCCTTGAGCGAGTCCCTCAACCTTCCTGTGCATTGCTTTCATGATATGTGAACTAGAACTAATCATAGTACCTGCCTCAAGGGTCACTGTAAGGGTTAAACAGTTTTTCAGGTAAAGCACCTAGCACAGTGACTGTCATGGAGTATCTCTGAATAAATGTGGCTACTATTATTCTATAGAAGTTTCCAGAGCTGAGACAGGCTATTTTCCTGAAAAATAACAAAACGTAATTTCCCACTCAAAGGTCAAAGCAATAGATAGACTCTTCCTTTTAAGTTTTAAGTTAAATTTATCTAGTTGCAAAATATATGTTCACAAAGGAAAGAGAGGTACCCAAAACCTCCAATTGGTGGAACCTCATAGAAGACAGGTTCTTGTACAGGTGACTTAGAACAGGGGTGACCAACCTTATGGCTTCCCAGGGCCACATTGGAAGAACTGTCTTGGGCCACACATAAAATACACTAATGCTAATGATAGCTGATGAGCTAAAAAAAAAAAAAAAAGGTAAAAAAACCTCACGTTTTAAGAAAGTTTATGGATTTGTGTTGGGCCGCATGCAAAGCTGTCCTGGGCCGCATGCGGCCCACGGGTCACAGGTTGGACAGGCTGGCCTTAGGAGTTCCCAGCCTTCTTCAGCTGTTGTCTTTCCTACAAAACACCAGCCCGTCCGGGAATAAGCTAAAACTGCTGGGCTGCTATGATGTTCACAGGACTCAGATAAAAAGATCACCTGTCCAGGAGAGAATGTGGTTGGCACCAGGTGTTCCCCAAATCCAAACTGTGAACTTGAGCCCATAAGTGCACTTCATCTATTGGGACTAATTGAAGACGGCTTGTCTGGATTTTCAAATTCAAGTTAGAGATTTTCCTACAAGAATACAGTAGACTGTCAGTTAACTGCAACTCAAGCAACTGACAAAATTCTCAGGTGACCGACACAAAATAATCTTCCATTTTTGCCGGTTGCTTGAGAGTGCCAGGGACATTTATCCAGCATCTAACTAATTCCCACGGGTGCTGGTTAACTGAGAGTCTACTGTATATAGTCTGACATAGTGTATCCACAGCACTTCTCAGAGAATTCACTTGAAAGACCAGGTTGCAATAATTACTTTTTTTTATAAGGTTATTTTTTAAATTAAATTGTTGGGGTGACATTGGCTAGTAAAATTACCCAGGTTCCAGGTGTGCCATCCCTTCATCGCCTGTGTGCTGCACTGTGTGCTCACCACCCAGAGTCATTTCCCCTTCCATCACCAGGTATTTGACTCCCCCTGGAATAATTCCAATCAGCATGTTCATGACTTGGATGTTCACGATGGCTTTGAAAATACTTGGTGTTCTAATAACTGTTGTCTTAGAAGCAGAGGCTCCCCCTTAGCTGTGATTCTGGGTTAATTGGCACTTTTGACAAGGGCAGAGTGACTGTCAGAACACCTTTGGCTTGTCGTCTCACACCGCTTTTTGGAGGAAACCTGAGGAGGGTGGTTGGGCCTGTCCTTGTTTCTCTCAGCAGTACGGGAGAACACTCACGGGATGGGACAGCATACATGTCTCTGTAGGGACTGGATCGGGGGGTGCTGGCCCTCCGAAGGCTGCCCCCCAGAGCACCAAACAAACTCATGGACTAATCCCACCTGGTCGCAAGAGCCCCAACTGTGACCATTTCAGGCAACCAATAGTTGTGAATATTTTTGCCACTGAGGACCCAAGTAAGGTCCCAAGAGACTCCTTCGTGCATCGTTTTTAGAACCACTTCCTGAGTGGAACTGGCATTTGTTTTCTCCCAATAATCTTTCTAAATTGGTGTCATGGACACCATGTCACGTTTAATAGGATCCTTAGAGACCTGAAACACTGTGGTCTTCTGAATCTGAAAAAAGAAAAAGTGGGGGTAGGGGAGATCTTTTAGTCCATTTTGATATGGCCCCTGGGAATTCAGCCTCAAACTCTTGCCTAATTCTCAATTATGAACGTGGACCACAGTGTTACCCTGGAATGCAACTTGAATTTCCTTCCCAAAGGAGACGCTGCAAGGTCATTGCTCAGGCTTGTGACGTTCTCCAAGAACTAACCTTAGTGCTTGCTTAACACTGGTGTTAGACTCTTCCCTGTCTTGTAAGGGGATTCATCTTATCATGACAAGCCACACTATAAAAAGTCACATGCTTTAAGAAAGTTTATGAATTTGTATTGGGTCGCACGTGGCCCGCAGGCCACAGGTTGGACAAGTTTGACCTAGTACATAAGCATTACCTCATTTAACCCTCACAACAGGATTAGCCCCGTGAGGAAGATGGGGAAGACTGCTTCTAGATCTTCACCTCTGTTGAGTCCCACCATTATTGGACTAAGATGTTGCACTAATACTGTGAAGTCCATCTCCCCAAAACAAACTCATTTTGGCCCTCACCCCAATATGTGAAAGCCTGTAACACAACTCCAGAATGCCTGTTTAGGACAGTAAAAGGGCTCTTTGAAGGAAGCTATTTGATGCTGCCTTTGCATAATATTTTACATAAGATTGAAAAAATACTAACTGCCCATATCTAAAAATGATGGGTACCCCACTGACTTGAAATCAGATAGTGGCAGTTGGAATAACAGATTTAAGAAAATATTAAGGAGGCAGATTCAGTAGGTCTGACGACTACCTGGATATGGAGCTAAATGGTGGAGAGATGGCAAAGATGTCTTTGACTTGATCGCCTGATGGATAGTAGGGCTATTTACAAAATAATAAAGGGTTTTTGGGGGGAGGGGGAAGCACAATGAGTTTTTCAAGTAAAATCCTACATGGACCCTAATATAAGAATGGAGCTGCTTTGGTTGGAGAGGGTCCTCATTTTTCCCCTTCTCCTCTACCTACCTGTGAAAGTGTCTAAAGCACCTCAGTAGAACTATTAGGAAATGAATATTTTTATTCGATTCTTCTAGCTCTAAATAAAAAAATATTTACAGCATTCCAGATACATAGATATCGATCCCATTTTTGAAATGTTTCCAAGAAAGATGATAACTGTCCTTCCTGGTGTGTAATAGCCCTCTAAGCAGAGAGCCGACCGTGATGTAGAATCTGGAATCAACCCCGTGCTGCTTCACTTCTTTTGCCCTTGGTGGGTTTTCCTGGGGCCTAGGACGTGCTGTTAGAAGACCCTGTACCTTCTGATGAGAAGGGCCAGTCTGGTTTCCCTCAGAGAGAAGGTTGAGCTTTTTTAACTCTTGGAATCGTGCCTGCCCTCAGTTAATCCCTCCGATTTTATTGGTTAGGGTATGAGTCCTTTCTCTCCAACACTCCAAGAAATAGAGGATACTGGGAAGTGGGTGACAGCCCGGCTACCGGGCCACGTGGCCCGCAGAGGGCAGAGCCAGAGCTGGGCTCCTAGGGGTCCCGTGGCTCTGCATTTACCCAGAGACAAGAATAGGGTTCTTCAAGTTTAATTAAAAACAGGATGTCCCTGCTGGGTCTCTCATTGATGTTGCTAAAAATAAAGTAGGGAAATAGCCTGGTCTTTTCATGGTTCAACCCCATTACATTTGGGGTCGGGGGATTGGAGCTCATAAAAAATGTGATTTGTTTCAGATTGCTGTCTGGAGTTGTGTCTTCTACCCCGATTTTGAGGTTCTAATGCATCAGCTTTCGGGTGTTGATTCCGTGAGAAGGTAGCAAAGGGGCAGACAATCCCCTCAACGTGGTTTGGCCAGGCTGTCACCCACTTACTTACTCCACAGACCACGGAGACTCATCACCGCAGCTCTTTGCTCACTACTCTAGTATCACCCACATCACAGACCTGGTTTTGTGTAATCTCGATCTGTGAGTTGATGCACATTAACACAAAATTCTAATCTGAGTGTTATGGGTGCTATCCGGAGATGTGAGCCTCTTAAAGGGGCACTCAGTTCCTCCTCATTCCCACGGTGTACCCAGACCTGGCGCCTCTGGCCTCATTCCAGAAGCCCCATTTGCAAATATATTCATGTAAGGCCATCCTGACTTTCTCTGTTTGTGGTTTGTTTTGTTTTGTTTTGCGTGTTTGTATTAACCTGCCCCTATTTGTCAGTCCTGGCCCCACTCCTTTTGCCTGATAACTAAAGACTAAAATTTTACAGCCTTTCTTTTGAGTATCAGAGCCTCGCTTCCCAAGACACATTTTTTTGTTTGCTTGGTTTTTCATTCATGTGTTCAGAAAGAATTTTAGGAAACAATTTCTAGATTATTATTCAATACAGTTGACTTCCCATCAGAATCCCATAATGGTAATTTTATGAGCCCCAACTTGTAGAGGCTGAGAGGTACAAGGAATGCTCCAAACCAGTGGGTTTTATTCGTCACTATGGGACCCAGAGGTGGTGTTGATGAGGACTTTCACAACAAATGTTAAGGGATTACTAGCATCACTGTACCTATCTAACTGGGGCTTCTAAAACAATGGGGTGCTTTTGGTCTCTAATGTGGTGTCTCTTGAGCCCTTTGCCATAAGATTGGTGAGATATGAAATAAGAAAGAGCCTATCAGTCTTGGTGATAATTGAATCCCCATTACCTAGCACGCAGTAGACACTCAATAAATAATTCTTAAATAAATTATGAGTAATATATTTTTAATTCTCTGAACACCATTGCCTGCAAATAAAGGAATAGAGATGGATTTTGGAGGTAGGTGTATATCAGAAAATCCAAGTTATTATCAGTTCCATCTCTTCATGGCTCATTGGAGAAATACAAATACCCCAACATGGTCTGCGAGGCCCCAGGAGGGCATCCTCACCTACTTTAGAACCATATTTGTGTGATGCTCACCTACACTCTCTCGTCCTTCCTACCACCCCTTCCACCTCTGTGTCCTTTACCTCTTTTAGCTCTATGCTTTCTCCATCTCTTGGCTGCATTTTCCTCAGCGCCGTCTACCCTAACACCCCTGACAAGACCTAAATTCCCCATTATATCACCTCGTAAGACCACACACCTTCCTTGGTAGCACAGTTCTCAGTGGGAGGTTTTCCATTCATTTCTTTGATTATTTTAATAGTATTAGTCTGTCTTATTTAACAGTAAACTCCCTGAGGGCAAGGATTGGGTAGATCAGAAGGCCTGGTGTGTAATAGTTGATCACTAAACATCTGGTACATTATGGACTGAATGAACGAATGAGAGAGGATGGGGGAGGGAGTAAACGAAGAGCAGGGACTTTATTAACCTGGGTCTGTGGATGGACTCCTGAGCACATGAGCCCCTGAAGTTGTCTGTAATAGTGAGTATGTATCCATGAGTACAATCGCATGGATTCTAAGGTAAGAGCCCATCGCTTTTGATAAACTAAAAATCTTTAAGGGGTTTCACATGAACATGTTTAATTATCTGAAGAAAACTAGGATGGGAAAATGGGAACAAAGATTAGAGGATACAGGGGGCACTTTATTATGAGAAGCAGGAATGAGGAAAACTGAGAGAGAAGGAAGGGCACGAAGTAGGCGATGGGACGGGGAACAGTTATTCCTAAAGGAATCCCTTAAACTTAGTGAGCCCAAGTCTGTGCAAGACCCGCATTAGGAATATCAGTGTTTCAATAGCCAGGTCTGATTGCCCCCCTTACGTCGAGCAGGAGAGTGTCCTGGGTGAATGGAATGAAATGATCCAGGAGAGGCTTAGAGGGGGCCATTTGCTAGCACAGAGGAAAGGCGAGTACACATAGCAGAAGGAAGGAAGACCACGGAAGGCTTCTTGGAGGAGGGTAACATTTCAATCTGCCCTTAACAAATGGATAGGATTTCAAGGAGACAGGTGAGTACTCAGCTGAGAGAAGGTTGTAAACAAAGCTTCTAGTCCGGGAAACCAAGGTGTGTGTTGGACAGGTTGCTGGGCTCTCGACAGGCTTGGCAAAGCATCTGAGTTGGAAGATGCCCTCTTTTGCCACTTAACAGACACAAAGCAGATGGGCCTGGAATTACCAAGTGAGGTGACCTTACTGAGGCCAGAACAGACTCAGGAAAGGAATAGTCAAGCCCCAGAGAAGGTTACGGGGATGTAATTACCCAGAATCCCTAAGACTTCTGGCAAAAACAGACTTACGGTTTGTTCGTCAGTGTTCCTCCTGCATCACGTCTACAGCTCCTGAAACATGTCGCCTCTAAGCAGTGGCTCCTGTGTGACGTAGTGTGATACTGATTTCTAAAAACTCCTTTCATTGTTGTTGTTGTTTTAAGATTCCTGGGCTTGTGAGTTTACAAAGTAAATATCGTGTAAGTATGAAATTCCTGTAAGGGGTGTGTGTGTGTGTGTGTGTGTGTGTGTGTGTGTGTGAGTTGGTGCCACTGGTTTCCTCTTAGCTGGGTCAAGAGTTACAGAAAACCTTCCATGTGGGAGAAAAGAAAGCTGAGGAGAGGTGCCAGACATCGCTGGTGTAGAAAGACTCCTGCCTTTTACTCCTGCTGCTAAGCACTCACCTGCCCTGGGAAGTCTCATCACGTCTTTTCCCCATTTGTAAAAATAGCTCTCATTCTGTGGCCCTTTCTAGTTGCCCCAAGGAGTCAGGTATCCCCAGCAGCTGGGCTCAGGGCACTCCACCCCCAGCACAGACGGCGGGGCAGACCTGGGCTGGAGTGGGCAGCCAGTAGGAGGCCAGGAGGAAGACGGCACGGAGCGCCTCTCGCCTCTAGAGCACACTTAAGTGCACGCTTCTTGGGAAAACTGACAGGGACCACGTTTATCCCCATGATACCCATAATCCCAGACAGGGTCACACCTGTGAGCTTGATCGTCCTTCCAGACAGATTGCTGTGGAGGCAGCTCTGCAGTCCAACAAAGGCTTCCGGGGGCAGTAGGACAGACTTGGGAAGCCTGGCCTGAGGGGTCCCTGCGGGCTGGGATCAGCCCAAGGGTCAGCACACTGTGTGAATCCATTTTTCATTCTTATTTTATCATGAAGGTGAGAATATTTACCCCCCTCTTCCTCCAGAACATGTTAGGGATGGGAGGCAGGTTGACCCTAAATCAGACTGTAAAGCAGCTCGCTTCAGCTTTAGTGTCAGTTTTGCTCCCACAGCTCCCATTTGGAGGCTATCTCCTGTCTGCTGCCTTCCTTTCTCTCCTCCCTGGAGTTAGCCCACTGCATCTGGAGCTCCAGAACTTTCCAGATTTCTCTGCCCATGCACTGGCAAAAGCTACTTTTTCTAAAACTTCCCAGGGCTAATGTGCCCAAAGTGAATCTGATTAGCAAAGTCGTGGTCAGGGGATAAAAACAATGACTTCACATTATTCTTCCCCCTGAACGGCTACATTGGACGACTGAGGCCCTTCCTGAGGGGCGTGGGGGAGGGTCCGCAGTGGCGGGGGAGAGGGTTTCAGTGCTGCTTACGAAACTGTCAGCAGAACCCTCTCTTACTCATCAGATTTCAGGTGAACCCCTAATCCGGAACTCGGATGGCAGATTGTTTCCATCTTGGGGACATTTGGGAGCTAGCTGAGAAGGAATGTGAGACAATTGCCAAACACAGAGGGAAAGGCCATCGCATGGATGGGTAATGTCTTCCCAGGAGAAGACCAGGGCACGCATTTGCAGATGATCAGGTGTTTGCCATCCTAAGGAACCTCGCTGAAGACCACAGCAGTCAGGCCTGCCCCTCTGGCCTGAGGAATGTCATCTACAGCCTTGTCCCAGAAGTGGGATCCTCAGAACAGCAGCAGCAGCATCGCACAGGAGCTTGTTAGCAATGCAGGTTCTCAGGCCCCTATCCCTCGGCCCAGCCCTGCCCAATCAGGTTCTGCATTTTCATAAGACTCCCAGGGGATTCAGATGCACATTAAAGTTTGGCACACAGGGGTGCGGTGGGTCTTCCTGCCAGTCGTCACCCCTGAAGGTCCTCAGTGCTGGAGCGAGCTCTGCGGACCTGGTTTCTCCCACCAGTGACTGTGCATCTGTTTTCTCCAGCAGCAGATCAGGATGGGAGACATGCCCTTCACCCCCCCATATTTGGGAATTTTAATAATAGGGCTATTGCGTGCCAAACCAAACCGTGTTTCTGTCTTCCCACCATGTTGCTTCTGTCCCCAGGCAATCTACAAGATGGTTTCCTCCGTAATGAAAATGCCTGAGGATGAGTCAACTCCAGAGAAAAGGACAGAGAAGATCTTCCGCCAGATGGACACCAACAGAGATGGTAGGAGGCGGCGGCTGCTTCGCTTTGCTCAGAGTGGGGCTGCTGGAGGGGCTGGGGGTGGCCGGGCAGGGAAATGCCACTCAGGGACAAGATGTTGGCCACAAGAACCTGGCTCATGGCCTTTGTACAAGTGGCTCATCCCATGTGCTCCCTGGCAGGGCAGGACAGAAGAGGACCAGGGTAGGGACAGCCCACCACACCGCAGGCTGGATCCCCCGAGGCCAGCTAATCAGGAAGCCGTGTGGAGTTTGGGGTCACTGCACCCAGACCCCACTACCTTGCACCCAGCCTGCCCGAGGGGTTACGGGCTCTCCTGAGCATGCTCTAAGAAGGGGTGGCCAACCTTTTGGCTTCCCATTGGAAGAAGAAGAATTGTCTTGGGCCACACATAAAATACACTAGCACTAACGATAGCTGATGAGCTAAAAAAAAAATGCACAAAATTTCATAATGTTTTAGGAAAGTTTATAAATTTGTGTTGGGCCACATTCAAAGCTGTCCTGGGCTGCAGGTGGCCCCGCGGGCCATTGGATGGGCAAGCTTACAAGGTGTTGGGTTTCTAGGAGCCAAGTGGGCTCCCATAGCTGCTATGGAGGTGGAGGTAGGTCAGCAGATTCTACCCTGAGGGTGCCACCCACAATTCACAAGAGGATGCAAAGCAAACCAAAAAGAAAAAAAAAAAAGGTTGGGTTTCAAACCCAAGAACACAGGATTTTAGATGTCGGGTTGCAGCATAGAACAGAAGAGGACCAATCAACTTTGAAATTTGTATGAACAAATGATTTTTTTCCTATAAGTGTGCCCGATGCAATATTTGGGACATGTTGATAGAAAAAAATTGTTGGTTGTTTATTTGAAATTTAAAGTTAACTGCCAAATCGGGCAACCCTCTGTGGACGTAAGAGCTGAGTTTCAGTCCCAAGCCCAGAGCCTGGGCCATCGTGAGCCCCGACTCACCTTGCTGTGTTCGCCAGCTCCTTCTGCCGGGAGTGCCCAGCGAGCCTCGGGGCTCTGAGCTGACAGACAGACTGACAGAGGCTGTGGGCTACGGGGAGTCTCTCTTTCTAATCCCACACCCCTTGGGGCACCTGCTGCCTGGGAATCTGGGTTTGCCTGCATCTTCAGGCCCATCTGTTTGCTCCCTCTACTCCACAAAGATGCCATTACCTCCTATTATTTTCCCATAGGCACCTTGATTCACAGCAAAGAGTTGGATTGTTTTTGCAGAGACTAAACAAACACGGGGTTATTTTACCGGTCCATCAGTTCAGGGACATGCTGATGTTAAACTGCACAGTTTGCTCGTGCTCCAGGCAGTGCGGGTGGGTTCGAGTCCTGCCCGAGGCCCAGCCACCTTCTTAGACTAGGGCCTAGGGATACAATCTTCCCTGCGTGTTGTTCTAGGTGACAAGCTGGGGTCTCCTCATTGGGGCTTCCACTGGGGTCACAGAGCATCAGGAGGCTTGGTGCTACAGCTCCATGCTTTGCTGCTGGACCAGCTCCATGCTTTGCTGCTGGACCCCAAGGCTGAGGCCAGCACCCCTGCCTGGAGCAGACGCCTCCCCTAGAGTCTCCTGCCATTGGACTCCTCTTGGTGGAAGCTCTTTGCAGTGTAACCCCCGGCCTGCAGGCAGTCAGTCCAGGCGCCAACTCCGAAGCACTCGGGTGCTTACCCCGAGAGGGGCGAATGTATTCATCGAATGCGGGGTTTGCCCTGCCACTTGCAAGGTGGGGGCCCAGAGCTGCCCTCTGGGAGATCCCAAAGTGGTGAAGTGACTGCTCCCGTCTTCAAACCTGAGGGAGTCGTCACCGTTTTAACCACTGCTCCAGCTCGGGCACAGCTCACAGAAAACAGCCCGGACCCAGAGCTGAGTGGGCCCCTGCTCTATGTGTTGAAAATAAATAGATAAATTCCCCTTTGCTCCTTCATGCAAATAAGGTGGATTTGGTTAAGCAAGAACCAGGTTCGGTGGGAGGGGCTGTGGCTGAGGGGAAGACAAATTTGTTGGACACTGGAGGGTAGAGGGCGAGGGCCCCAATGGGTAGCTTCCCTCCTGCCTGGAATTGGAGTAACTGAGGCTGGAAGACGGAGCTTCCTCGGAGCGTGCAGCTCAGGGGGACAGCCTGAGGGCATGGGGACAAAACCCACAGCAGCAGGGAGTAGGGCACCGATTTGTGGGGGTGGAGGGGCCGGGGGTGACAGAGGGGAGCACGTCCCCTCACTGGCAGCTCGTGCCCAGAGAAAGGAGAGAGCAGAGCTGAGAGGGGAGGCCCAGCTGCTCCTTGCTGGGAGGGCCTTCTAGAAGCCACAGGAATGGGGGAGAGGCTTCGCTTCCCCCCACCAAAATTGGACAGGGGGACCTTCTGGAAGGGAATTCAGCAGTCGCTGTGGCTTACTCAGGAAGGAAAGGCACTGGGGGAGGGGGAGGGGTGGGATCCCAGGCGGCACAGCTGGTCAGGGTAGGAGAGTGCCCTGATGAGGGGAGGGACCTGCGGGGACACCGCTCTGCCTCCCACCCACACCCCTTCATTCTCCTCACCTCACATGGAGGTGCAGCTATCCCCACGTGCTGTCCTAAAGAGGGGGCCCTCCCCCCTATGTGTGCAGAGGCCCCCGGGCACGGCCCTGGTGGCGGGAGAGTCCAGCTGCTCTCGTGAAGGCTGGGAGCACTCGTTCCACAAATGCTGAGTGACCCCCGCCAGGGCCCCTGCCGAAGGGCCAGGAGGGCAGGGGTCACATCAGGGCCACCCAGCGCCACACCAGGGTGAGCACGCCGTGGGCTCTCGGGGAGCAGCAGCCGTGCTCGGTGCTGGCTTTGCGATGGTGACCAACACCCTGTGCCATGGGTCTCCTGTTGGACAGACACAGCATGAGCCTTACGCAGGTGTGGGACCGCAGGGACAAAGGGAGCTGTGGCCGCCACCTGCCGCCGCTCACCCATCTCTCTTGCTTTCTAGGAAAACTGTCCCTGGAAGAGTTCATCCGAGGGGCCAAGAGCGACCCGTCCATCGTGCGCCTCCTGCAGTGCGACCCCAGCAGCGCTGGCCAGTTCTGAGCCCGCGCCCCACGACTCCTGCAGCTGCTTGTGTTCTCGTTGGAGTTTTCTTTCTAACAGTACTTTTTTGTGGTTCTTTTTCTGCCAAACAATACTGACAGTGACGCTGTCCCCCGTGCGGTCCGCTGCACCTCCCTCCGTGGCGCCCTCAGCTTTTGTCGTGGACGCTCCCTGGGGACGCCCAGGGCCCCAGCGCGCTTGTGGGGAGCATGGGTAGTGCCGTCGTGCGCACACGTTGTGGTGTTCGTTGTTCTGATGATTTTGAATCATTATAATGATTCTTTTCTCTGTTGATTTCTAAAGCCTCTAGTCCCACACCGAAGACTTGGGGAGGCAGGAAGAGGGGAAGCAACCCAGTGCAGCGAGTCTATTGAGAGATGCCCCCCGCCACCCCCAGCCCCAGGTCTGCTGGTACACACATGCCCGAGGGGCGGTGGCACCAGGCCCAGGATCCCCAGGGACAAGGGGCCGAGCTCTTCAAGGGGCTGGGGGCATGCCCCCCGGCCCGCAGGCCCCCCACCCCCTTCCCCGCAGGCTGTAGTTTCTAAGCTGTGAACATTTCAAGGTAAATCACCCACGGGGAGGGACGAGATGGCTCCGCTGTTGTCTCACAGGTTTACACTAGTTGAGCGAAAATGATTTTCTTTGGAAATTGAAACACAAATGCTAACTTATATTCCAAGACCAGACCCATCTTGTTGCCTCTTGTGATAAAAAAAAAAAAAAAAAAAAAGAAAAAAAGAAAAGAAGAAAAAAAAGAATGCTGTATATAAAATATTGGGTATTGCAGACCAAATTCAGTGTTTTGCCTTGTTTAAAGGAAATGCATGTTTAGTGAGCACTAACCCAATGTTCTTACATATGACTGTTTCTAGTAGCTTATTGTGAAGTAAGCCAACTATCATGAGTGTCTATGTCTTGTTTTAAAGTCATATCTGTCTTTGCACAAATGCACCGATCAACAGGTATATTTTATATACTCCAGAAAAGTACCAAGTAACCATGATTAGGGCCCAGATCTAATTGTAAATGTTTTTGCAGAGTGGCAAGCAGTGCCTGGAGAACAGAAGCAGGTTTAAGGGGGCTACACCGGTCAGAGCACCAGAAGGTTAATACCTATGAGATGTGAGGTCATGGCCCACCCACCCCGCTGAGCAGCTTATAGGTAGTATGCCATCGGAGGTGTGGTGCTGTCCTGAGCAGATCCGTATTCTGTAGGCAGTGCCCCCCAACCCCCCCAAAAAAATCTCATACATTTTCAGGACTTCCCATGCATGGTTAGGGGGCCATCTCTGGGATGTTGACTTTCCATGCCCCAAGTACCCTGTGGAGAGGCAGAGAGGTTGGGCACTCACCCCATTCATCGTGCAGAAGGCCTGGGCAAGTGCATGAGTGACGTCCAAGGCCGACTGTGGCGAATCCTAAGTGTCTTCCATCCTCGCCATGTTCTTTGAATGCTTATTTCTACTTCCAGAAGTGACTACACAAATCTGAGTTGCTGTGAGGTCTGATGACCTCATACATACTAATTTGAATTAAAACTTAAGAGTAAACATTGCTAGTCATAGGGAAGTCATATCTTCATAAGCAGTAGGTATGAGGACGCCCCAACACTCAAGGATGTAGATGGGGAGGACCTGCCCCAAGAAAAGGCAGAGAGGTCCCCAGGGCTCTGCTGGTGCCATGCTACTTCCGGTAGACTAAGAACCACAGAAAGGTAGACATCATGACTACCCAGAAGATGATGCAGAGCCCACTGATCTGCAGGTCCCTGCGTATTACTTCATTCCATTTTAACAGGTAGCAAAAATCCAAATGTGTATGTTTGATCAAAATGAACCAACTTTGCAAGGTGAGATTTTGAGACCTGGACTTGGCAATCTTCCTCTTCCCTCTGAGGGAAGTGTCCGTTTCTCCTGGTGGTTTTATACTGAGAATTGCCAAGTTTCTCTGTGGGTCAAGTGGGAAAATCTGCTTTTGAAAACTAGGGAATTAACCTAAGACCTGAAGGGCAGAGAGGGCGAGGGGACCTGGTGCCTCTGTTGAGTGTTCAGGAGGTATCCCCCACTTTTTCCTGCTCTTAATGAATACCTAATTCCTCCTTTTAGTTCTCCTAAGGTAGTTAAGTCAGTTAATGTTTGGGAAACCCACCTGAGCTCTGCCCTTGGCCATGACATCTTGTTGAGCCAGACTCACTCTGCTTCCTAGAATCTAGAACTGGAGTGAGGAGCCAGGAAGAGGGTCTCCAGCTGTTTAGGAAAGAAAACAGAGCCAGACTCATGGCTGATAAACACCGACACGCCCGGGATGTACAGAAATAGCCCTGGCCCTGGCGTGCCATTGACCTTGTCTGTATTTTCTCGAGGGGTGTTTTTCTTTTCCTTCTTCCTGGGAAGGTCTTTGTATGTCTAATCCAATGCACTCGAGTTTGGCCAAGGGACTCCAGCACCCAGAAGGCTGGCTGTCACTCCTGTGCTGGGCTGTTCATTGTCATTGCTGTGTTGAGGAAACTCTGGACATGGAGTCTGTTCTGCCTGAAATCAAGCCAGCCTGTGATGTTCAAGGGACTGGAATAAAGTGGCTTACAACTTGAAGGACAAGAGAGTGGTTGACTGTTCATACCCTTGTTTAGGGTGGGGAAGAGGTATCGAGGGTGCTGTCCCACCCCATCGATTATGCCCCAGGGGGCACTTGTCACAAGTTGATTTAACAATTTATATATCTATAAATCCCATTATATAGAGGGGTGCCTGTTTCAGTTGACTTTGGCAGTCAAACATCAACATGATTCACATGAGATTTCCATGCCTGAACTGGACCTGTGTAAGGGTCCACGTGCTAATACTGGCCTCTTCCTGGGCCTGTTTTCTGCCTAGAGAGACACAAGGAACCAGGGTTTTTAAAAGGAGGGATAGGAGAGGTTGCTGAGCCCCCAGCCCTGCCCAAGAGCATCCTTGACCTACACTTTGGAATCCTTTCTTCCCTCTGTTCGTGGCCTACAATTTCTTCTCACCTCCTCACAACTGGAGCTGCAAACTGTAGTTCAA
Organism: Lyroderma lyra; assembly: GCA_004026885.1. Lineage (NCBI taxonomy): Eukaryota > Metazoa > Chordata > Mammalia > Chiroptera > Megadermatidae > Lyroderma > Lyroderma lyra. The sequence continues at coordinate 428,597 of PVJL010000282.1, forward strand.
ATATTAGGCACAATGGAAGGAGAAACTGAGGCCACTTCCTCTTTGGTAGGAAATTAGTATCTTTCTCTCTCCTCTCTTCTTGAGAAGAGTCTAAAGAAAAGATGACATGGTACAGAGCCCACACCCTCAAAACCAATCCAGATCAAGTGTTTGCTTGCTTTTTGTTGCCGTCACTGGCCCTGCCTCCAGCACGGAAGGCCATTGATGTAGCAAAAAGGGGCTGAGTGTCAATGATAGTAGGTGCCTCACGGGTCAACTCGACCTCAGGTGAGGGTTGAGTTGACTTGGAGCAGTATCTTTTTGTACTTCACACAGTTTCTCTCTGTGTATCAGCAATGGCCCTGATACCCACGCGTGCTAAGCATGAATAACACCATCGGTCACAGCAGTGATGGTGAGAAGGTGGTTGGGAGCCTCCAACCTGATCAGGGACCTACAGTCCCATACCTGTTGGAGGCCAATCTGGCAATTTCCAGCAAATTTCCAAGCCTGAGGCTCCTATTTTCAGGGCATGGTGATCCAACACCCCAACCCAACTGGGTCCCTTCACAACCTAGTTCAGGTACGGAGGGCACACACCAGTTGGGGAAGACTCAGAGTGTTCTCGCAGTCAAGGTGGCGGAGGTAATGAGAACTGACTTTGGAAGCAATGGAAGATGCCTCACACATGCCTCTGCTGCTATTTTCTGTTCTATTGAGGTGGCTAAAGAAACAAGAGAAAAAACAAGACAAAACTTTGAGCCCTGTATGTTCCAAGGCACTCAAGTATCGTTCAAATCCACCTGACAGAAAAGTGAGGTGTCCAGGCCATGGGTAAAACCAATGTTATATTCATTTCAAACAGGTTTCTCTACCTTTGAATGCTGCGTCCGTGTCCAGGGCTTAGATAGGTCCCAGGTACTTGCCGCACTGGGTGTTAATGTGACGTATCTGGTTCCACACATCCCTGGGGTTGCAAACAATGGTCACTCTGAGGACATTCCATAGTGTCCTAGGGCAGCTCAGAGGCACTCCAGGGCCTCAGGGAGGCTGATTTCATGCCTTCTTTTCTCTGCATTATTCCAGGAAGTGGATGGCATTTTAATAGTTCTCTAGAAAGGACTGGCAAAACTACTGCAAAATTCGGGGCAGCTCAGCTTGCCGACCCTTGTAAAATACTCATAGCTCTGCTCCTAGTATATCACATTCGTGTAGACAGACAGATGGACAGACATCTCCCTCAAAATGCACCTTTCTGGTATCAGAGTTGATGACTTGACCACGCTTACATTGGGTGTTCAATGCTGACCCAACACAGTACCAAGCACTACAGCCTTGGAAGTAGGGGTGGGCATAGGGATTCGTAGCAAAGAAGTAGGAGACCAAGCTCAGAGCCCAGCTAGTAAGCTGTGTCCAGCCCCGTGAAAGTAGTTGTGAAGTAGTTACACCCCTGTGGGATGGCTGAGCAGGCATCAAGTTATGTGAGTGGCGCATGAGGTGTTCGCTACCCAGTGATGGAGCAGGTCACCCATGCCGTTAGCACCCTTTCAATACCCACTTCCTTCCTTTTGCTACTGATGGCTGATCAGAGGCCCCCACTGTTTCCTAGAATCTCCGAGTCCCCCAAATTAACCCATGCACCCATTGAAGTAGAGCTCAGGCAAGTGTAGGGCCATGGGGACAAAGGATGTATCATTCTAAGGTGGTAAACTAGAAAACTAACTCAGGCAATGTCTCCATGTAAAAGCAGGACTCCCATGGACTGCTACTGGAGATCTTTCTAGAAGGGACTGGCTGTGGTGACTACACTGCTGCACGGATGACTGATGGGTTCTAACTACAACTTTTGGAGCCATATCAGTGTTCACTGAGGTCACACTCTCCCTGGCTGCCCCCAGTGGGCTTCTTCCCACCCGTGACCTTCCTCGGGGACTCCCCACTGGCCTGGCTGAGGGAGGCTGAGGCCCCCCGTGCAAGCCCCCCTTCCTTCCTGCTGTCCTTCCACTGGGGCCATCTTGCATGCTGCCTTCCTGCTCGGCTCCCCTTTGCCCATCACATAAACTCCCCCAGTCCATCTTGTGAACATCTAATCCTTGGCCTCTGCCCTTGGAGGACCTGGACTGACACAGGCCACCCCCTTCCCGCCGCTGTTCACCCTGAGATACACAGGGTTCCGACACCTGAGTTGGCAGCCTTCCCCAAGTGAGGTTCACATTCAATGGCCTGTCAATGGCCCGACGTTGGGAAAAGTGAAGGGTTTGTATGCCTGAAGACCGGGGGTGTGACAGTCCTCAGTCCCTCAGCGATAACCCCTACTACTGTCTAATGATGCCAGGCTGCTGCCACGTCGCACGTCACTGCCTCGGAGGGCAGAGTGCAGCTTCCTTACATCCTCCTGTCACCGGCGAGCAGCACGTTCCTCGTGACCTGTGCTGGCATAGTCAAAGGTGAAAGGTGGAATTTGACCCTGTGACCCTGACAATTGGTCATCCTTTCCTACCTAACCCAGTCCCAGTACAGAAAGGTGGGAGAAGGGGTGGTGCACAGGGTGAGCAAAGTCACCGGACAGCAGGTCGCCTGCCACGCGCCAGGGGAGGGACCGCCCCAGGGAAGACGCGCGGGCCAGCTGCATCCTCTGCCGGGCCCCGGGGGTGGATTCAGAACCTCTCCGGAGACCGCGGGACATGGAGCCTGGCAAAAGGCCCTGTGGCCCACTTCTCGCCCCCTGATCTCTCCAGAAGCTTCCTCAGTCAGCACTTCTCCCGACCTCGTCCCTGCCCACTGGCCCATAGAGGGGAAGATAGAGAAGGCTTTCGGAAGGCAACTCCTTAGCCCAGATTTGGAAGCTGCAGCCAGGGAGACAGACAGGAGGGGAGCTGGGGGGCACAGAAATGCTGCTGGTTTGGAGCAGAGAGGCTCTCAGGAGCTGGGAATGAGGCACGTGAACACACAGAACCTGCCCCCATCCCGAGGAACTGGCCAAGAATAACCACCCTGCTGGCCTGTCACGGTCACACTGAAGGCCGCTTGGATTTCTTCAGCCCTCTTCTCTCTTCATCTCAGGGTGGCACACCCCAAGGCAACCAGAAGTGGAAATACTCGCTGTGTTGAAGCCTGGTGCCTGCAGGTGCCCAAGAGGAGCCTGGAATCTTCGAAGCTCACACAGAGCTTTCTTTCCAATCAGGGCAAGGACCCTCATACCCACCTCATGCAAAGTACCAGACACTGTTGTTTACTTTTACTTTATGAATATTTATTTTTTTTCCTCTTAAAAATGTACAAAAAATAAAATAACTGTATTTATAGTTTATAGATTCCCCCTCTCCCATTTACAAAACTATTAAGTTACATCTGCCTTGTTTCTTTTTGTAACACGAGAGCAAATTGTCCAGCTATCAATCTCTCCCTTGCTTAGCTTTAAGAAAGGGCTGTTCATAGAATTTGGCACAAACCCTCTGTTTCTGTTGCCATTTTAAATAACAAGGAAAATAAATGTGTTGATTCATTTCATGCTTCCTAAGTTCTGGCCTGGGACATGCTTAGTCTTTTAGCATCCAAGTCCAAGATGACGTTTGATTGTATTTTTCTGTCGGTGCCAATTTCCAAATACCTGCAAAGTCTCAGTAATTTGGCATGGATTTAAAAACACTTGTTTCATATGTTCCTTATTTTACATGAATTTTTTAAAAAACTTATTTATTTGAGTGATTAATTTAAGGGACAAAAAAAAAAAAGGCACATTTTCCCCCTTTGGAGTGTTTTTGCTCAGGAAATTTTCTTCATCGGAGCTCTGCGAACATGCATAGTGAAGGACACGCATCATGGCTAAGCCACGGGCACTCTGAGAATGCAGAGGAGACGTGGAGAAGATGGGGGCAGACCCGATGGGAGGTGACACTCTGCAGTACCCCTTGGTGGCACTGACCTCATGTACTTTGTTCTGGCAGTAGTCACCACGACAACTGCTCAGGGACCTGTGACAAATGCAAAAGCATCTCTTATTCATCCTCTGCCTAGGGCAGGACCAGCAAATGCTTTTGGTTTTTGGCTTTTCCACAGAGGCTAGAGAGAGAAGGGTAGGTAACCAGTGTCAGACTGATAAAAATGTGATCTTTTCCCAGGAGTCCTATGTCCCAGCCCAATAGTATCTGCCATTCCACCTGCCAATCATGTTTGAGACCACTCCTCAGGCAAGGAGCACGGGAAGTGCATCATACATCAGGTATTTCCAACACTGGATGTGTCCACCTTAGAACAGAGCCCCATTAGTACCTGGGGGGGGGGTCCCCCAGCTGCTGCTCCAGTACATGGCAGTCACAGGGTGGAGGAGGAGGGGACAGACTGAAGTGGAGCTGAATCCAGGATGCAAACCTTTGGCGTTATGGGGAGGGGCAAGGTGTCCAAAAGACACACAGAAAGGTGCCCCCTTATCACCACCCCCGAGGTCTTCCTAGGCACTACACCTGCCCTCCATTTCATTCAAGTCCTCTGCAGCCTGTGGGCCCCGGGGGCAGATGGGGTAGCGGGCAGGGAGTCCTTGGAGAGAGAGCCCCCAGGTAAGACATCAAAGTGCTTTACAAACAAACTCGGGCCTTTACACAGAACCTGTCCTAGATCTTGGACCTTGGGTGGTGGATGTTATCTGGCTATCAGAAATCTAGTGTTTCACCTACAAGGGTGAATGCAAACCTCCAGACCACCTACCTGTCCCCTCAAAGAGAACCACGGTCCAGGATGGTTTATGATGTCGTGATTGTTTAGGGAAGCAGTTTCTTTCCTCTCAGTCTCCCCAGGCATGGAGCAGGAAATGCAGTTCTTCCGGAGGCTGCTTTCAGAAGAGCCAAGGTTCCTGGGGCACTGGCCCTCTCTCCCGGGCTCTGAATCCAGCGGCCAGGAGCAGAGGCAGCTGGCCCCGTCCCTTCCGGCGGCCCAGCCCCAGGGCTGCCTGTTCAGAGCTGAGCTGGCACCGCTCTCAGACTGCAGCAGGGCTTTGAAGGGGGCCACTTGAGATGAAGGATGTGCTTGTAAGCTGCGAGGTACAGTGGCCAGGATCCTCATGATAGCCAAGGAGGTCTGCAGCAGGCCCAGCGACAGGGCCCTGGTGCCCTCCCTGACCCCCCTCCGCAGTCTCTCCAGAAAGCTCCAGCAGTGCTGACACTGAAGCTGGAAGAACTGGAGCCTCAGACAATCTGACTTTTCCCGCAAGATAGGTTGGAGGAGACTTAGGCAAAGCGTGTCCCCATGAGCTAAAGGTGTCTCCTGAACAGCACAGAGGCAGAAACCTCTTGTAGAAAGCAGTCTCCAGGTACGTTCCTCCCCTAGGCCAGCGGCAGTAAACATGCCCACATACCACAGATAAAATATATTATTGCAATATTATAAACATTATGTACATGATAGCCAGGCGCATCTTCTGTGTCACTTATTAATTACATGGTAGTTGAATGCCGCCCTCCTGTACAAGGCCCAGTGGCCACTCACTGGCGATCTCTAGAGGTATCTAGGAAGATGACCTTCCCCAGAGCAAACTGAAGGCTTGACCAGTAAGGGGGCATCCACCTCCTACCCCACCTCTGACCCCTGCACCACGCGGCAGCTCATTGGTCCAGCCACTCGGGAGAAGTGGAGAGGCGTGACAGACAGGCCGAGACATTCCGAGGCTACTCGAGATGAATAGGTTGGCTGGGTTTCCCTTGAAGGGGAGGGCTCTGGATGGTGTCCTCTGGAGCCCGCAGTGACCTGCAGAGTCCTGGCGGGCCTGGCCCTGGGCTCCGGAACAGGGTGGACAATAAATAAGGGTCTGACGGGTGCCAAGCCCCTTCCCAAGGGGCTTGGGCCTCAGCTCCACGGTGGATGGGCCAGACACACTGACAAGGAGCGGGGCGTGGCCTGCCGGCTCCCCCATGCAGTCGTGTAACAGCAGTTGTGAGGTGGGTGAGGTGGGTCTGCGGGTTCTGGGGCCAGGGCCTCGGTCTCTCCCGGGGAGGGCTGAGGGGTCCTGCCGAGGGCAAGCTGAGACCGGGGCTCAGATTTCCATGAGCGTGATCTTGAAGCCTTCCACCATGCTCTCCATGTTAAGGATGAAGGTGTCCTCGTTTGAGTAGTGCTCAATGATGTTGTCGTCCATGTTCACCAGGATGCTGCCAGGGGTGGGATAGAGGGCAAGAAACGGAGATGCCGTGAACAGAGTGCTCGGCAGGCTCCAGGAGAGGGGCTTCCCTTTGCCATTCTTTTGTAAGGGAAGGAGGGGCGGAGGGGAGAGGAGACCCGGCAGGGAAAGAAGACCCTCATTATAGTATTTTCTTTCTCCAGAAACTAATGAGGAAAGCAAAGCCTCAATTTCTCAGAACTAACCTCATGACTCCTTATTTTTTTATTTTATTTTTTGCTTTTTGGTATGTGGGTAGCTCCCTGGCTGGGAATCGAACCCAGGCCGCAGCGCTGACAGCGCCAGCGCCGAAGCCTTAAGCCACTACACCACCAGGGAACTCCCATGACTCCTTATTAAACAGGAGTTCAGAGGTCAGTCAATCCAGCCGTCTTGCTCTATAGAGTGGTAAACTGAGGCCCAGAGGAGGTAACACAGCTTGAATTCATTGACTTAGCAATTGACAGAGCCAGGACTTAAAACATTAGGTGCCCTATTTTCACTAGACAATATTGCCTCTTGAAAATGCATCTTTTAAAGTATTCTGCACATAGCAGGGAAGGAAAAGAAACAAAAATTGCAGCTATCCTTTATGAGCATGACATACGTTCCAGTGCTTCAGAGACCTTGTATTTCATCCTCACAGCAACCCTGAAGGTAGATGGGATTGTTGCCATTTTGCAAATGGGAAAAACTGAGCTTAATGGGTTACCTTATTTCCCCGAGTTCATTCAGAAAGTTCATGGGTGAGCTTCATTTCAGAACTAGAAGTGCCTCAGCCTGAAGCTCATACTTTACGATGTGTGACCTACTCCTTGGTTAACTACCCCCAGCGGATTTAGTTTTAAGAAAACCACCAATGGTCAGGGTCTCTCCATGATTTAGGCATCCTTGAATCCATCCCATTCCTCAAAGTCAAACAGATCTTAGTTTGAGAATGAAAAACTGGCTCTCATCTTACAGCTATGTGTCATCAGGCAAGTTGTTTAGACTTTCAGAGCTTCAGTTTACCCTTGTGAAAAACTAAGAATAGCAGTCCTGCTTCAAAGGCTCGTTGCTAGAATTAAAGTACAATAGACTCTCCGTTAACCAGCACTCATGGCAGACAAATGAGTATTACTGCTTCAATTATTTTGCCGGTCTACTGTACTTAGCACAGGGCCTGATGCAGTGCTTCATGAATGTAAAATGTTATCGACGCTGGCATGTACAGTGGCACTGAGAGGTTCTGCTCAGCAGCAAGACCTTTAGACACCACCCAAATCCCACCATCAGATAATAATCTCACCAGTCTATTGCATTGATCTTGGACAGCACGGTAATAAGCATTTAGTAAGCTTTCCAACAAGGGCTCAAGTGGAAAGTGTTTCTTGCTTGACTGCCAATCAGTCAAAAGACTGTCACTCAGAAAGCCTGATCATCCCAGTTAATGAATTTCCTCTATGAGAGAGGCCCAGAGAAGAGTCTAAGGACTGATTTTCTGCTTTTGGTAGGAAAATGGCTCCAGAAGCTGACTCAGTGGGGACCTCTCCTGGCACTAGATCCAGCTCCTGTAGCCTCTATACTTGGAGCTTCAGAACAGGAAGCGCCAGGAGAACTGGAGGTGATAGAGAACAGAACAAGGAGCCAAGCATTTGAGCTTTGAGGCCACAGACCTGGGTTCAAATCTATAGTCCACCCAATGAACATGAGACCTTGGGTGAGATGCTTAACCACCATCTGGATCAGTTTTCTCAATCAGTAAATTAGGGATAAGAATCTCCCTCACAGAGCGGTGAGGAATAATAGAGCAATGCATACAAGGCACATAGCAAGGGACCCAGAACCTTCTGAACACCCGATAAATGAGAGCTATTGTTGTTAACACTGAGAACAAGCAGGTCCACTGATTATTTAGAACAACAGTGTTCAACCTTTTGGCTTCCCTGGGCCACATTGGAAGAAGAATTGTCTTGGGCCACACATAAAACACACTAACAGTAACGACAGTTGATGAGCTAAAAAAACAAAAACAAACAAACAAAAACAGGTCCGTGCATAATTTTCATAACATTTTTAAAAAGTTTACGAATTTGGGTTGGGCCGCATGCAGCCTGTGGGCTGTGGGTTGGACAAGCTTGATTTAGATCATTTTGTTAATAATTATCTCAGAAGAATGAATCCTTTTTGATCCTCGTGTGCCACTATGAGACCAACCCCAAAAGCAGCATGGGATTTCCTATAAACTCCACTCTCTGTGGAAGGGTGACTGCCACTCTCCACGCTTCTGGACCCCTCTATTCCACCCACTAATTCTGTCACTGGCATAGGGCACCTCAGCTGGCATCACGACAACACACTATCACCCTGCCTCTCTCTGTCATTAAGTCTTCAAAATGCATTGTCCTTGCAAGCTGCTCACTTGGAAGGATGACACAAATTTTATAAAAGGTGGACAACAGAACTAACAAAAGGAGGCACCACCCTTTTTTTAAGGCACTATGTTGACTTAAGTGATTTGGACATCGATTTAAGTTCAGTTTCTTTCTTACCCTTTTTTGCTTTTCTTGTAGAGCTTTGCTATCTTCTCCACAGGCAGCCCGTATTTCTCAGATATCTGTAATACCAAAAACAAAAAGGCAGATGAGCACAGCAGGCAAGCCTGAGAAGAAGCAAGACATAAAGTTCAAACTTCACTTTCTTGGGGATTTTCCTGAGTCCCAGTGCCCTTCACTCCTGAGTCAAATTCTCAAAATGTCTCATTGGGAAGGCTCTCTCTCCCTTCGAACCAATCTTAAATCATTCAGCGATCGATTCAGCCACATGAGAATTTAATCTATGATGAAGGTGTCATTTCAGATCAGTCAGAAAAAGGTGCACTCTAATCATGGTGTTGGATTACATAGGTAGCCATACAGAAAAAACTTAACAAGGTAAGCGAGGTCTCTTCCTTCTTTATCTTTTACACCAAAATAAATCAGATCGAAGATTTATATGCGAAAGATGAAACCATACAAGAAGAAACAATGAGTGGATTCTTTGTACAGATATCATCTTGAAGTAAGGAAGAACTTTCCAAGCAAGATAGGAAATCTGAAGAAAAAAGGTCAAAAGTTTGATAAGAGAACATGGAATTAAAAATACCAGTACAGCAGAACTGCCATACAGAGCTAAGGACAAATAATACACTGGGAAAAATTTTTGCAGCCCAAGTGACGGACGTGGAACTAAGTTCATTAAGATAGAGAAAAACCCTGCAAATAATAAGAACAACAACAATTCAATGGGAAAAGGAGGAAAACAACATGAAGAATTCACAGGAAAAATACAATAGGACAATAAGCATATGAAAAAATGTACCACTTCACACATAATTTGAAAGTTCAAATTAAAGCAACAGTAGGATACTATTATTAATCTATCAGACTAACAACTACTAAAAAATTGATAATACAGTGTCAGCCAGAGTATGAGAAACAACTCCCATATTCTGTAGATGGGAAAGCAATAAGCTCAACTGTTTTACAGGGAAATTTGGCAGAAACTACTGAAATTTAAAATGCATATATCATTTGGCCCACATATTCCACATCTAGTCATCTGGTCTACAAAAATGCACTCAGATGTATGCAAAGCTCTTCAAAGCATCATTGTTCACAATACAAACACTGTGTATAACAATAAGCGCATCTTGATATTTTCACAGTTGAAAACCATGCAGTTATTCAGTCATTAAGAGAAATGTGGTAAGCCAATATGGAATAAAAAAGTTCTTAACCTACTAAGGAAATAAAATAAAACACAATTTGCCTATATATTTATAGCGTGATCCTGTTTGTATTCTTTTAAAAATATATGTAAGTAAATAAAAAATATTTCAAGGATCCACCTATCTATGAACAGGGGCTACCCTGGAAGAATGGACAGAACTAAGGAGATTCTTCTACTTTTTACTTGGTTCAATTCTGTACTGTTTATTTTCACAGTGTTATGACTCGCCTTTATAAATATAAAGTAGTAATAGTTCAGAGATGGGTTCTGGGGAGACTTACCCTAAATGCCTTTTATGCCTTCTCCCTCCAAGATCCATTCCACCCACCTCTTCTGAGCCCATTGGCTGGTGGGGCTCACTAACAGCTGGGACAGGTAAGGTTTGGACTTGCCTACTGGGCAGCCTACCAGGGGCCGAGAAAAACAGGCAGAAGAGTCCTACGGCCAATGCAGGATAGCTTTGAATCCTAGGAAGAGCCTATTCTACAGAGAATCAAAAATTCCCACCTATCTGTCCCACTGCGCGAGGAGAGCTCCCCAACCCCTAAAAGGCCAGAAGGAGCAGAACAGGTGGGCCGAGGGCTGAGAGGGTAAAAGGAGACTGGGGAGCCACCTGCTGGCCCTCATTGCTGTTCCCTCACTGATGGGATGCTCCATAACCACACCTGAGCTGCAATGGGCCCAGGACATGTATGTAAGATAATACACCCAAAGCAGCCCTGTGGATAGGCACCCACTTCAGCAGAACATAAAAGAGCACTTAACGAAGCTCAGAAAAGAACACTTGTGAAGATTGCTTCACGGCACGCATGTACAAAATTCTGATCTAAAATTACCATCACTGAACAAAAAAATATATATTTTAAGTTCAGTAAATGAAATGAAAGATGTGGTCAATACAGCAAATCAATAAGTGTTAAGAAAGATCAATTAGAAAAACAATTTCAAAGTGCAAAACAAACAAACAAAAAACCACACAGCTAGATGGAAATCATGAGGAAAAAGAAATTTGAAGACTAGAAGCAGTCCATACAAGCTATGACTATCCAAAGTCCCAGAGAGAGAAAAAGAACAGATGGAAAAGAGGAAATCATTAAACAAATAAAAGAAGAACGGCCCATGTTTTGGGGTAGGAGCAGGGTATCCTGAATCCCAGGAGAGAGCAATTAAGAAAAGACTCAAACGTCTGGCCATTCTGAAAAGTGCCAGATCTCCCAGGGTAATAAAAACATTCTGGAACCTCTCAGTCAGAAAGAAAAATGTACAGAAGGAGGAGGAGAGGGAGGAGGAGGAGGAGGAATATGAATCATCATCATCATCATCATCATCGTTCTGGCTTCAGTCATCTCATCTGCAACACCAGAAACCAAAGAATAGTGGAATAGCCTCTACAGACACCTGAAAAAAGGACTTCATCTCAAGATTCCTATACACCAACAAGCTATCCCTCACTTCTCAGGGTGAAAGAATGGTATCCAAGAAATGCAAGAGTTCAGAGAGCATTTCACCCAAAAGCCCATCTCAAGAAAATACAAAGGAACCCTATCTAAACAGAAAATGCATCAGAACGGAGAATTCAGCTAGGCCAAGGGGGAAGAAAACCAGCAACCAATGCTGTACTATAAATGAGATAGATAGATGGAGAACTGTAGGTATACATGCATCTATGGTGTGTGTGTGTGTGTGTGTGTGTGTGTGTGTGTGTGTGTGTGTGTAGACACACACACATAGAGTATATGTATGCATATATATACATAGAGTCTATTTTTGTATCTTATCTATCTATTGACTATCAATCTACAGGTACACAACACACTGGACCTGTGAAATAAGTGCTAAACAGGAATGGTGAAGTAAAAAAAAAAAAAACCAAAGAACAATGGAATGAAATATCTAATTGTTTTTTAGAAAGAAAGTGTTAAACTATTTCAGCAACATCAGTAAATCAGGAGTTTGTGGGGAAAGTGAGGTAAATATTTCAGTGGACTCATCCTAGTGAGAGGTGGGTAGGAGAGGGGAGATTCGAAAGCTCTGAAAGTCTCATCTTATCAGGGGGTGGAGGGAGCTCTGGAGTATTGCTGGGGGAAATAGCTGGAATTTTATTTTCAAATCATAGAGAAATAAGGAGGAGAAGGTGTTGAAATAATTTAGGAAAAGTAAATAACTTTTAAGGAAAGGTAAAAAGGGGCAATTGAACCCAACTGCAAAACTAAAGACAAAGAGGAAACCACAAATTGAAATAAATAACAAACAAAAAGGAAAATGGAAGAAATAAAATGAAGTGTATCAGTCACTATACCAAATGAGAATAAATGCATTTTTTCATTGAAAGCTAGAGTGTCAGGGTAGGGGATAAGGAAGGAAGGGAGGGAGGGAGGGAGGGAGGGAGGGAAAGAAAAAGATTTAAAAGTGATGAGAAAGAACCAGCTGTGTGCTGTTTAAAAGAAAACCAATTACCCATGATGAATAAAAGGATGAGTGAGAATGACCACACCAAACAAATGCAAACAGAAAGAATGCAGGAGTGATGAGAATAATGCTAGATGAGGTACAAGCTACAGTTGAAGAGGTAAGGATGGGCAGTATGCAGTAACAATAAAAAAAAAACCATGATGTATGAAAGAGGTACAGCAATCATAAAACTTTATGCATCTAACAACATGGCACTTCAGCAAAAATTATTACAGATGTAGGGAAAACTTGAAAAAAACTATAGTGGGACGCTTGTTAGGTTATAGTGTCCTTTTATAACTGGACAAATCTAATAGACAGATAAGAACAGCTGAAGAATATAATAAACATACACATTTATATACATTATTACATGTGCACACGTGTGCATGCACACATGCGTGCACACACACACACACACAAACACACACTACAACCCCTATGGAGAATCTATCATGTACTACTGGGCCACAAAGATAAGCCAAATTAGATAATAATTCAGTGAAATTAGAAATACAAACTTTAAAGTTTCCAGAAATGTTTAATTATTTGGAAGTACTCCTGCAGAACCCTGGCTGTACAGCAGCTCAGCATCTGTTACTCAGACCGATTCCTTTAGCACCTATTTGGGAAGATGTTAGGTGAGATCTGTCTAAATAAACTCTAATACGAGCAAGTTTCTTGAGCATCTTAATGCTGTTTCCAAGTCTGGTGTGATACCCTGAATAATGGAGGGTTGGCATGCTTTTGTCTCTCCTCCTTAAAGCTGACACCATCTCTCTTTGGAAGAATTTCTACCTCCCCCCTCTTCCTCCCAAGCCTGGCACCCCCACTATTGGTGAGGTCTCTGGGGATCCAGACCTGCACACGAAACTCAAGAGAGGAATGCCAACGTGAGTTGGTTCTGCACCCCGAAGGCTCTGATGAAGCCTTGCTGAAGAAACAAAGGAAGGATGAGCTAGGGGTGGCATTTCTCAGGGATGAGCTCACCACCTTCCCCACTCCCTGAGGTTCTAGAACTGCTCAGTTAACACAGCTGGTGGATAGAGACAATGCTTGATGAGCAACTTGCTTCAGCATCATTTCTGGAGTGGCTATCTGATCAGAGCCAGCTGCTTAACCTGGGTCGACGTGCGGGAGGAGTACCTACGTGACCTTACATGGGGGGAAACAGACATCTTTATTTTTGCCAACCTTGAACTGGAATTTAGCAATTATGAACATACAGTAATATTAGCAGTACCTGTCTTTTCTTACTAATGGGAATCACAGATATTTTCACATTATGTTAGAATTCTGCAGGTATTTCAAAATACTTTATACTTCCAAATGACAGTAGTTTTTAATCATACCCAGAGATCATGATATTTAATTCATGAGTAGAGAGCACATTTATTCCTGTATCACAAACAAGCTTTCTTGTTATTTTGAAGACTGCATATCAATATACATGGTTTCCTTTGTAATCTTCTGTATGAGGGCTGTCTGGAGAAAATCCAGCCATAAATGCCTCTATTTTTCATATTAACATGACTGGATACTTTCTGGACAGTCCTCATATTTTATTTAATACATTTAAGAACATTATTCTGAAAAGGGTCCATAGATTCCACCAGACTGCCAAAGGTGCCCATGGCACAAAAACGTGAGACCCCTGTTAAATATCCTTTGCTGTACACAAGTGCTTGTTGTCCATCCAGAGTCCTGGGGTCTGTGTGCTTGTGCTTGGTACCTAAATTATCGTTGTCAGTTGCTTGGCCACAGACTTGGGTTTCTGAACTTTAGTTAGTGTCATTTCAAACAAATACAATAAATTAAAATTAAATAAATAAAATTAAAAAGTTAAAAATATAATAAAAACAAAAAATGAAATGGAATAGAATAAATATAATAGGAGCCTTTTTTGGCTCCATATCAGCAGGCTTAGATCTATTAAGTTCCCCTTTTGTGGAAGAGAAGGAAATCTAATTCTTGGATCTTCTCTTTTCAGGGGTTTGACTCCCAGTTTCCCAAAGCATGAACACATTGACCTGGGCTCACAAATCAACCAATCGCAGTCAGAACTAGGAAATTTGCATAAACCCTGCACAATTCCAGTTTCAACTTGGGCTTGCTGGGAGGGGTGCTCACTAAGTGCCAACAGTACAGGCACAGGGAGCTCTACATCTGTGAATGTGCTGTATTCTTCCGTCATTACAGTGGGAGGGGAACTTTCATGAGCTCTGTTTCTCAGGTGAGAAAACTGAGTGTCCAGGGTTCTTCAAGCTACTAAGTGGCAGAGACAGGATATGAAAGGTAACCACCTGGCATCTGGTTTCAGATGCTAAACTCTTTGAGAGAAGATGAGCATATACAGTTGAGACTGTTCGGAGTAGGGCTCATGGACCCCAATCCGGTACCAAGAAGCAACCAGCAATGTTGACACATGCTGAGGGCAACAGTCTCCAGGAGAGCAAGTCTTGCCCTCAGAGCAATTGTCAAAGGCAAAGGCAGTTGGATAATAGGCCACATGAATACGGACAGTCTCTTCTGCCAGAAAGTGTGCCTTGCAAAATTCAGAACCCTGGAAATAAGAGACTGCAAGATATCCAGTGGGTGGAGATGGCCATCTGTGGGGGTGGGGGTGGGTTGCAGGAGTCCTTCTGCCTGCAATGATATCTGGGTGACATCACCATATCTGGGGGACAACTCTCCCTTGTGTGCATGGAAAACACATGCTACATGACAGTTCTTGCAGAACAGGGGGATTGGGAGTGCTTGGTTCTTGTTTTTGTGTGTACTTTCCAAGTTGTCTAACCTAACTATACTTTCATAATTTTAAAAATCCCATTATTAATATTTTTAAAGACTTCCTTGACATCCAGGAGGATCTTAGGTCTTGGGTATATCTCATCAATGGTTGTCCTGATGAGCTGTAATTTTTAGACTTTTAACTTTGTGTGGAGAGTTCTCCTTACCCAGAAACCTTATGTATGTGGTAGGCAGAATTCAGAAATTCCCAATGGAGGACTCAGTCTGCCTGGTCTAGTGGCATCCAACACAACTGCCTACCCTGGGAAGCCAATGACTTTCAGCTGGAGTTAGAAATTGTTCAGTGTGTGCTCTAAGATTTACAAAGAAGGGACTTGCTTGCAAATACTTCCTAGTGGCTGCATCTGACCTGTCAAGAGGATCAGGGAGGACATGAATGACTCATCTGGATAGAAGACAGTGTTACTGGGCCCAAGAGCACCCTTTGTCCCTGTGCCCACCAGCTAGCTTCACCAGGGGAGCTCCTTTCTCTAGACCCTTGGCTTGGAGAAATCTCAAGCTGATGCCCCAACCCATCACATTTGCAGTCATCTATATTCATTTATAGAATATTCCTATGTGCTACTTTAAGTACCTTAGATAGGAACTCATTTAATATTCATAACAACCCTGCATCTCATTTTATCATTATCCTCATTAATATCCCATATTCTTATTACTCTCATTTTAGAAATGATGAAACTGGAGTATAGAGGGTTGAGTAGCTTGTCCAAGGTCATACCACTCCTGAGGGTCAGCGCCAGGATTCTGAACCCTGACTGTGTGGGATCAACCACTACACATACTACTTCCTTCCTGATGGCTTATTATTGCCTAAGCTCCTTTAGTTTAGTTGTTGTGAGCTATGATTGGAAATGTTAGTCTTCTTGTAATAACTTCTCATATGTTGGACATCTCCCTAACTGGACTTAAGGCCCCACCACTCTGTGGAGCTATCAGACCTTGGGAAACCCCTCTCTGGGCCTCAGTCTCCACAGCTATAAAATGATATTTACCCTGCCAATAATTTGGGATAATTTGAGAATGAAATGAAGCAGGGCATGTGAAATCATGCTACCCATACCATTTAGCATGATGGCACGAGGATGATCCAGGGGCTGGGGATACACAGAAAATAAGAGACAAAGCCCCTGTCCTCATGAACTTTACATTTCTCTTGGGGAAATAAAAAACAATGAACACGTAGCAAATGTTAACTATGTCAGGTGATGGTAAACACTGTGAAGTAAAGCAAAGCAGGGTTAAAGGCATAATAATGGTGATGTTATCTATGTAGGCAGTGCGGGAAGGCCCACCTGAGAAAGGGACATGTGAGCAGAGGGCTGAAGGGAGTGAGGGAATGAGCTTGTAGATACAGAGGAAGAGCAAATACAAAGGCCCTGAGGGACAGTGGCCTTTGTGGGCTCAAGAACTAGCAAGGAAGCTGTAATACCCAAAGATTATTTGTAGGATTACGAGGTAAACTCACTCAAAAATGCCAAAAAAGAAAAACAAAACAAAAAACAATAAGACAAAACAAAACCCTGAAAACTCATGTCACTTTCACTACCACCATCATCATCACCAAATCCTTGTCTGTAATCAAGTTTAAAACCCAATTAGAAGAATAAAGAATCCAAGGTGAATCATCATCACAGTTACATGAATGGCTGGATTTACATACCAAACATGCAAGTGAAAAGAAAAACAACATTCTAGATTTTTCAAATGACACCAAGTACAGGACTATTCAGTAACATCTTTTTCTACCCAGGTGTCTAGATCTGCATGGATAATGATTTCTTGGCAGGTGAAATGAAGGGCTGGGAGGTTCGGGACCAGTAAGGAAGAATTATTAGTATGTCCTACAGAAAAGTGACGCCACTTGGCACAGACTAAACAATAATTCCATTCCTCTTGGCTGTGACCAAGAGTTCCTTCTAAGACAATGAGAGGTCAAGGGTAGTGCAAATAACACTGTTCTTCCAGGCAGGCATGTCCCACATTTGGCAAAGAAGGAAACCAAAGATTCTGAGATTGGCCTGCTCACGGCTCCACAGTCATGGTTTCGGCCTAAGTCAATCCAATTCCCCAGTCCTTTTCCTTCTCCATGCAACTGCCCATGAGCTTGTGGGGGACCTGTGACCCTTGTCTCCCAGGAGACTTCTCTAACTAAGGCCAACTCAGTAGTATCAAAGGAGAGTAGAGAATCTGCTGAGTATAAAGTCAACCCAATTTCAAAACAGAGAACTACTTCATCCCATTAGGTGACCTGACTTACAGACTGCGGGTGACCTGTGGGGCTGTAAGAACACCGTCATCATCTCCAAACTTCTCAACAACCCTGACCGAGGAGCCACCTTCTGACTGAAGGAGGGGGTGACAACACTGTCCTATTCTGTTTCCATGACAAATCGACATTTCACCACCGATTGCCAATCATTTTTTAACAAGGAAAAAAGTGTAAAACTTTTTTTTTTGGCTCCATCCCCCAGTACAGATTTTCTTTTATATGTAAACACAGCCTGATGGGGGATAAGGAGTATGGAGTTTAACAGGAGAAATAAGAGAAGGTTCTCGATTGGAAAGCAATCCACATCACACTACTGTGGACACAGCTGCATCACCACCATTGTCATCACCTCTGCTAAGCGACTGAGTGCGTGGGTGAACTCATTTAATGTTCTCGATGACTCCATTATACAGATGAGGAAGCTGAGGCACAACCAACCTTTCATTAACTAGTTCTGGAACGGAATAAAACAATGTGAATATTGATACGAAGCAGGTGTTCCTATTAAAAACAACTGCAAAACACACACACACACACAATTCACACAAGGCACACTTTTATATCGGGAGTTGTGAGGTCTGCTCTCCCTGCAAGATTAAGGGTGCTTTTCTCAGCAAAGAAAGTATTTAGTCTTCCTACACCATGGATGAAAGATAAAGGAAGTAGTCTAGACCCAGGCCAACCCCCAAACCCAGAGGCGTGGGGCTGTGCACATGTATGGTTTGTAGGGCCATTCTCCTGCTCAAAACTATTGCAGGAACTTTGACCCCAAAAGTATATATTGAGGGGGGCTATTCCCATTCTGAGTGAATATGCACATAGGACCTTTGGGTGGAATCAGATCCTAATACCAGTTCCCAGTCAGAGTGCACACCAGGTAGGGACCCCCAAACATTAGTGTGCTTCATGGCCAACCAGGGAGCTTATCACCAATGCTGATTCCTGGGGCTGCCCCAGAGAGCTGATTCTGAAGGCCAGGTTGGAGCTCTGGGATGGCACCACTGAAAAGCACCCTCGAAGATTCCAATGGCATCTTCCAGGTAGAGAGGCAAGATCCGAGGCCTCCAGCACATGCTGGGTCCACAGTGGGTTGGGGGTACAGGGCAGGGGGGGGGGGTTATAGGAAGGCATTTTCATCCAGTGACAGGGTTCAAAGTGATGGTCGAAGTTAAGTACAACATCTCTTGATTAAATAGATACCCTTATAAGTTGGAGATTTTTTTTTACGTAGCTTTTAGTTGTTAAAAAAGATAAAACCCCACATGCGATGATATTTTTAAAATAACATTGATAACAAAGCATGGAGGTTAGGGTCACATTGCCTTCTTGTTTTGAGGGTTTGTTGGACTGTGGAGCATAAAGATCATTTCTTGGGAGCAGCTTTCTGTCTCTGGGCTCTGGAGGGAACTCCCTCCCCAACTTCCAGAGTTTCAGACCCAGATACCTACACTATTTCCACAGCTCCCTGCCTCCTCTGAAATGCCAAGTGAGTGGAAAACGACATAATGGAATCATGAGCCGAAATAACTTTCCATCTTTTGGACAATGTCTGTAAGAAATCGATTATTTGAAAAATCCAAAATTGGAGGAAATCTTCACTCTGACTTTCCAAGCTAGGAATCAAGTAGAGGGGTTTGTATCTGCAGTGCCACATTTAACCCCCACAACAGCCCTGCGAGGTGGGTACTATTATTACTCTCATATTAGGGATGCAAAAGAGGTTGGAAAGCTTGCCCAGCCAGTAGCAGGCCCCTTCGGAATCCAGTGTTCTTCAGAATTCTGCCTCCTCACTCCACAGTGTACCTAAGTCTGCACTTAAATAGAACCTGTTGCCCTTCATGGTTGCCCCTAACTTCCAGGGGCTGGTAGTGTCATTTCTCTCAAGTCCACCACCAGATTGTACCACCTGGGGATCCCGGGTGGTGCTTCCCGGCCGTGCTTTCCCATTCACACAACTTAGAAAGCAAGGACGGTAGTTTGTGTTGGTGCTTTAATAAAACTTTTCTTCCAGGTTTAATAGAGGAGTGATGAAGTCACAGGGGCTTTAAGGAATCTGACCAGAGGCAGCTTGGGGAACCTGATCTTTCCGTGGCTTACAACGTCACAGAATAGGGGGCATTACTTTCCCCCCAGCTAAGCAGAGCAAGGAAGGTGTAATGTGCACCACTAAGAGGAATCGAAAGCCCAACCCTGCTATGACCAGGAGTATAGGCAGAGGTCACTTGCGGCTGCTTGGGTGAGAATGAAGGTGACATTTAACCCCTCAATGGTCAAGCGAGACCACAGCTACAGAACACTGGTAATGACAGGCATCCCGAAAGGGAAAGAAAGACACCAAGGAAAAAAATGTAATGAATCAGAGCTTAATGAATCAGTTCAGAATTGGTAGAGATCAGTGGTTCTCACATCTGATTGATCCCAGAATACCTGAGGAGCTTGTTAAAAATCCTAGATTCCTGACCCCCTGCCACCACGCGAGCTCCAATTCAGCAGAATCAGAATCTGGAGTTGAAGTCTGGGAAGATGCATTTAAAACAACTGCTGAGTTCACTTTCACATCCACACTGCCCTAGGTAACTCAGTTTCAGTATTGTGATCTTGGAGGCCAGGTTGGGTTATGAAATTATTCAAAGGACCCCAGAGAGGTCTATTTTATGGGCTTCTTTTAGCTCATAAGGCTAAATTTTAGGGTCATTTCAAAAGTCCTGGTTCACTTGAAGAGATATAGTTCATATTTTTGTTGTATTTGTTTCTGTTTTGTTTTTCCTTCAGGCACAGTAGATCCAGTGACAATGAACTCCATTGCAATGCAAATCCTGTTGGACAGAAGAGATTACCACACCCTCCCTCAGGTTTCTGAGAGGCTGGTTGGTCCCTGCTGCCTTGCTCAGAACTGCCTGGGGACTTGGTACCAATGCCTGCCACAGCGGGCACAGGAAAGCTGCATTGGGAATACCCTTATGCATTTAAAAAAAATTTCAGATAAACAATGAGTAATTCTTTTTTTTTTTTAGTATCATGCAATTTGCCATTTTTATCATTTTAAAGTGTACAATTCAGTGGCATTTAGTATATTCACAATGTTGTGCAACTATCAGGACTATCTAGCTCTAGAACATTTCATCACCCCAAAGGACATGCAGTAAGCAGTCCCTTCTCATTATCCCTTCACCTGGTTCCCAGGAACCACCAATCTGCTTTCTGTCTTTATGGATGTGCCCATTCTTACTATTCCCTATAAACTGAATCAAATATGTGACCCTTTGTGTCTGGCTAGCAATTCCGCTCCTTGGTACAGACCCAAAAGAATTTAAAACAAGTGTTGAAACAAAAACATGAACATGAATGTACGTAGCAGTACTATTCACAATAGCAGATGGTGGGAAAATCCCAATGGTTATCGACTGATGAATGAGAAAACAAAATGTGGTCTATACACACACAATGGAATATTATTCAACCATAAAAAAGAATGAAATACATGGATGAAGCTCTAAAACATGCTGAAATGTGGCTGAAAGAAACCAGCCAAAAAAGACCGTGATGCCACTTATAGGCACTCTCCTATACATTTTAACATTTCACCCCAGAACCCAAGATGCTATTTCTAATGAAGCTGTTCTGCAGACCAGCAAATGATTTTGGACTGTTTCTGGCAGTCCTGTTGGCACTGTCACAATAAAGAAAACCTACACTGGGTGGTGAACTTATTACACCACAAGATGACAATGCACTGTAGAACTGTATGCCTGAAACCTATGTAATTCTTGCTAACAGATGTCACCCCAATAAGTCTAACAATAAAAACAAATCTAAAAGAAAAAAGAAAAAGAAAACCTGGATCTTCTATACCACAGTTGTACAGAAAAAAAAAAGTGAGGGGGAGCTAGAAATTATGTTCAAAGCAGAGTCATCTTCAAATCATATTCAGATAAATAATACATGGATAAAATATAAAATAACTTTTTCTTAGCCCAGGTAGGGTAACGCTGGATTAAACTGGGGATAGGAAGGGAGAAAGGCATTTACAATCTTTCTTCAGAATTCTGCAATCTGTTTTCTTTTCCTTAACCAAAAGAGATTGCATTTTCACTTTGGATTACGCTACCACAGCTAGTAAGACACTTCCTAGCTGTTTTGGTTCCGTGTGTATTTGGAAGCTTTGGTTGCAGACAGAGACAAAGGAAAACTCAGTTTAACCTTCCTCTATGGCACCGTACTCTGATCAGCCTTAAACTGACAAGGAATTGACAGTTTCCCGAAGTTTCCTTTGCCTTCAATGTTAATAAGCCCTGACAGTAGGGAGATCTGTGTCCCCATCAATCTCTGCTTTTCCTTCTTCTCTGTAAGGCTCATTCCGTAGCCATCTCCACGGCTGCGATTTAATCAATGGATTCCAGCTCAGGCGAACCAAAGCGGGTTTCCTGGAGGTGGAATAGGGGTTCACGGCTTACCGCTTCCATCAGGCCCTTCACAGTGGGAGATTTCAGCATCAAGGCATCAAACACATCGTCAGTCTCCTTCCTCACATACAAAAGCACTGAAAGACAAGGGGGTGGACAGCAGTGACCAAGGAGCCCACACAACCCCGCAGCTGCCCCAGGAGACTGCTTCCTGTCACACAGGAAGACTGACATCTACTCAGAAGCCTCGGACCCCTGACCAAGACAAGGTCCTGCAAGGGTGATGAGGCACCTCCATACACAACATGTGGCACTGTTACGGGGAGATGTGATGACATACGAGGGCTGTCCAGAAAAAACCCAGCCATAAATGCCTCTGGTTTTCATATTATGTGGCTGGATGCTTTCTGACAACCCTCGGAAACAGACAATTGGGGAACACTTAAACAGGCTGTAAGATGCTGTCACACACTGTTCTCACGCGAATTTCTCAAGATGGGTATAAGATTCTCTTCATGGCATCGCCTTCTGTGACCTCTGCTTCTATTTATTTATTCGATCACTCAACAAATACTACCGAACGCCCATCTAGGCCCCTGGGTCCCAGGCTGTGTGTGCCAGGAGTTGAGGTGGCAGCAGTGAATGAAGACACAACATTTCCTAGGGAGAAAGAGGACAGGGAGCACAAACTGTCATAGACAGAGCAGCCTGTGCAAAGGCCCGGGAGGGATACGGTGAGTGTCAGAGGCATATTGATAAGAGCACGACAAGTCTGGCTTTGACCTCAGCTCACTGACCCTGGTCATTTACCTCCTCCAAGCTTTGGTTTTCTCTGTAAAACAGGGGTGATCATAATATCTACCGCATAGGGTTGCTGTGAGGGTTGAGTGGAATAATCTCCAGGTGGGGTGCTCGGCGCAGTGCCTGGTGCGCAGCAAGCACCCATTGCTCAACCAGTGCAGGCTGTTATGAAGCAATGTGGTGGTTCTCGCGCCCTCAGAGAGGTGAGCGCAGCTTTCTGCTCATGTCCTATGAAAGTGAGTGCTGTTTCCATTGGATTTAAAAATCTTCTTTCAAAATTACTGTCTTTGAAAGGGGACAGCTGCTACTCTAGCTGAGGTATCACTAGAAAGGGTTAGAGGTAGGCTGTCCACACATACCTTTTGAAATGGGACTATTGTTTTCTATCCCTTTAAAATGGTATATCTGGTCAGCCTAGTTAAAGGTGGTATAGTGGCATGGTAAGGCAGTGCCACCATTCTCCTGCTGAGCTCTTGGTAGGAACCCATGGACATGCTGGGCTCCCAGCACCCTCACGGTGCCCAGGGGATCGGCTTCTATTAACAGTGTGTCTGTGGCAGAGCACTCATGAGAATCCTCTGTTGCCGATAGCAATCACAACTGGTGTCACAATATCTCAGTCATCATATAGACAAAAGATGACAGCCATGGGGGCAGGGAGGCAGCTCCAATTGACTTGGGGGAACTAGTGTTTTAAAAAGTTAAAGCAACAAATACTGGCATTGGTGGTTAGGCTCATTTTCTCTCCTGGAGAACTTCTAACAAATCAACAATAGGAAGAGGCACTGACCCTGAGTCCTCCTCCTGATCAAAGACCAGCTCAGACTGGGAGCTCTAGGCAAGGGGCTCAGACCCACCTCTGTCTTTGTGCAAAGAAAAGCCACTCCTGGGAGAACATTTTTTTCTCTGCTGCTGGGAGGTTGCAGCACCCTCATGTGTCTCTGTGCTTTACATGTTTCAAAGGCCATAGATGTGCTTTTCATCACAGCTCCAATACGATTCCTAGTGGCAGTTTTTGTGCTGACTTCACAATCTCAAAATAATCCGAAAAAGACAACCTTTGGACGAGCCAGCACACACTAAATATGGATGCAAACTACCATTAATTTTGCCCGTGTGAGTCTTTGATTTCCATATAGCCCTGCTCTCATTTTAAAGTCTGAGACACAAAAGCCATGCAGGAATGGAGCTCAAAATGCATTCCAATATGTAATGATGAGCCGGTGAAGTCAGAAAATCTTTTAAAGGTTTAAAGGTTGCAAATACAATTAACATTATCAACATGAGTTAATTATTCACAATTATGATAATATACCTTAAGTGGGCCCAGGCCTAATAATAAAACTGATCATGATAATAGTGAACACAAGTGCTTACTATCTACCAGGCACTTGCGTTAAGTGTCTTACAACCACTCACCCGTCCTCACAGTGACTCTGTGAAACTGTGAAGTACGTACTCATGTCCTCCCCACGTTACAAATGAAGACTCTAAAGAGCAGATGACCTTTCCAAGGTCATTCAACTCCATATGGCTGAGGGAGGCTATAGAGGGGATCTCCTGATTATGCAAATCCCATTTCAACAAAAAGTGACATTTCTCAATAACCTAAAACTCGGGCCTGTGTGGATGGTGAATATATTTAACATGGTAACCTGACTCATTAAATTCCTGGTACTGTAGAAGTTGCAGATCCCTGGAAGCTTCGGTGTTGGCTACAGCAGGATATGGGGGGGACTGCCCAGCATGTACAGCATCAAATGCTGATGCAGGATACTGACGTGTGCACACCCCATTTCTTACTCCCCTGGTGATGTGGAATAAGACCCCTGACTGGGAGAAAAGTCAGTAAGTTGTGGTGTCACAGGAAACAGATCCATTTATTTGTGTGAGATTAACCACTGCTGTGTTTAGGAGATATTATGGTCACACACAAAGCAAGAGTTTCTTTTTAACTTATACAGCACACTCTCAGTTAACCGGCACCAATGGGGATGGGTAGGTGCCGGACAAATGTAAGTAGACTCTCCGTTAACCAGAACTCAAGCAACTGGCACTCCCAAGCAACCGCCGTCCTGTCTTTGCCAATCACTTGAGTTCTGGTTAACGGAGAGTCTACTGTTATCCCACTGCTGGGTGGTCGGTATATTCCCTACCCTGCTCCCAAGACAAAGGAAAGAACCAGAGCCCAGAGAGGACAAAAGTGTGCTAACAGTGGTTTAAAAGACGGGGTTTAAAGTAAAGGAGAACAGTGTGGACTTCCTGCGTCAATAAAAATCCCCCAAGCCAGCCCTGAAGCACAGGGGTCTGGACTCTTCTCAGTGAGGCCCCCCGGCCACCCTGGTGGGGGAATGGAGCACCCCCACGGGACAGGTACCTCGCTTCATCCCTTCTTCTTTCATTTGCTTGGAAGGTGCTGGACCGTACTCCTCTTCCATGGGCCTGAACATCCGTTTCACAAGGACACTGCTGCTAGAAAAGACGAGCAGAAAGCATTAAATAAAGCAGGCAAGATGCTAAAACAAAGGCTCGTGTAGGTGCTTGTCCCTATTTTTCTCCTTGTTTATACCATCCGTAGTTCTCCACAACTGGATCCAGCCAGCAACCTCTTTCTGACCACGAGCCATCCCCGTCTGAGGCAGAACACAGATAACGGCACCCTCAGGGCCCGGACCTGAAGGCATGCACCCCGCTGCTGAACATGGATCCACAAAGGTGACACCTCCAGGTTTTATACACTCTGTCCTGCATACAAGCCCTCTTCCTACTCAGATCGGGTCTGGGTGGAGCAGGAGTGAGTGCTGCTGTCTGTGGGCTCCAAGTGACAGCAGCCCCCTCCCATCTAGCTAGGGCCTGGGGTCCAGCACTCTCTTGCCAGCCCCCTGAGGCACAATGGGGACCTGTGGAAATGGTGCAGGCCTGCCTCACTGGTTCTCAGTTATGAGGTCGCCCTGACTTCCTGCTGTTCTACGACTCTCTCTGGTTGAGCAGATGACACTGCAGTGGTGGAAGTTCCCCAGACACCCAGACCTCAGCTTCCCAGCCTTTCCTCCCCTCTTGGGAAAGGGTTTCAGTCCCTCTTCCTCAGAGCCCATGGTGCAGAGGCCCTGCACGTCCCCAAATGGGCCAGTTCTGATAGTTCTGCATTTCCACCCAGAGTTCCTTTCATTTCTGGACACTCTAAGGATAGGGAGGACTGCTCAAGAGGAATAAAAATTGGAAAAACAGGCCGTCTTTGAAGAAAAGTCACTGATGCTGAGTGTTACAGACTCTGTGAGCCAGCCAGGGCAGGGGCCAATCTTATCCCAATTTCAGTGATGATCGAACTAATGTGATAAGTGTGTTATGCAGGGTGATGCAGCTAATAGTGAAACAGGTGGTTCAGAGAACCCATCTTTGTAGATCAACCTCATCATAAAGGTACTCACTAAATCTGAGATGACAATGAGTGAGAGTGTAAGAGTCAGGATTCTCTTATTTTATTCTACAGTAAGCCAAACTATGTAAACAACTAGAAGAAAAACTCAAACCAAAGTCCCAGGTGAAGGTGGGCACTATTCCCTCTATCTTCCCCTCTACCTTATCATAAAAGGAGGTCATGTTATTCTCTCGTGTCTTGGAACTGGAGTCGCCATGACCTCAGAAGCAGATTAAAAATCCATTCACACAGCTGTCAGGGACTAGTAGGTTAATAATGAGTAAATAGCCTGAAATATCATCAGACATTCATGTGAGGGTTCTGAAACCAGTGATTTTCTTTTCTCACCCAGTAAGTTTTATTTATATTTTCCCAGTTCTGTTGACTTTGGATAGCACCCCCTTCTGAACCATGACAAATTCTGCCATTAAAATAACATTTTGGTTGAACCACAGTTGTCTTGGGAGTTCAAAAATGCTCTTTCACTTTCAAATCTATAAACCCAGTAGGGAGTCAGTAAGTTGGTGTGGTCTTAATTCAACAGTTACATGTATGTTCAAAACAAGGCAAGAAAGGAGCAGCTATGACTGTCCCATCTGATAGATGAAAAGAGCATGAGTTTCAGGTGTCCTGACGCTTCGTCCTAGTACATTTGATTGAACCAGAAAAGGACTAGAGAACAAGGAGAAAGTGCTTTCTCTGATACCAATCTCCATCTCGTTGGCACAGTGTATGATAATATGTGGAGTGACTCCAGGTCTAGCATCACATGAAACCATGACCTTGAGGGATCAATCTCAGAAAAAAACAGTGCCTGAAGTATAAACAAAGGGCTCCTAAGTCTCATTAGAAAAAAATTGGGGGCAGCCTTCAGGTCTGAAGCCCAGGTCTCCAGTTACATCTGGAAGAGGTGACATTGCATCTCACCTCCCAGGCAGAACTGCACTAGATACTGTGCCTACGGAGGAGTTGCCAACATAAAGTACAGAAAGAAGCTGTGGGCACCATGGAGACGTAATTTAATCCCTCACAACTCTGCTTAATGGCTTATGTGGGCTAATTACCATGTACATTCTAAATAAACTGATGTTCCTCCCCATCACTGCCTCAGAAAAGAGGAGGTCCTCTCATATCCAAGTCCTCACAACGTCTCTCATTTTATGGAGCAGGATCTCAACTCACTTACTTCTAACAACAAATTTCCCTTTGGGGAAGAACCCGTCATCCCAAAATGACTTTAATCAATGCAAGTTTGGGGTATTTACTGATAGAATTCATCAAACAGAAACCCAAAACCAAACAAACAGAAAAACCAACCAACAAACAAAACTCGCACGTAGATTTAGTAATGATTACTATTGTTAAGAGCTCAAAGTCGCGAGTAATTAATGACTAGGTCAGTAAGCCCCAGAAGGAGCATTTTAAGAGGAAATACAGATATTTTTTATTTCTGGCTAAGATGTTGTAGTTTGTGGTAAACCAATGTTCCAGACAGGAAGAATGTGAAAAAGTGTATAAAATTTTTTTAAAAAATCTTAATGAAGTTATTGAAGACTGCTGAAGAGTCAGTCAGAACTTAAGGAGTTGAGATCTCAGAGAAGGGAACTGTGGAAAGATGTACCCCAAAGGGTACTGAATTCTAGCTGAAGTGTTGGCTTCCAGGGAAGATGCACATCCAGAACTGCATTTTTTTCTCAGCAACACTATAACCAAGTTCATGGTTGGGTCTGGCAGCATCTACAGGACCCTCTCTCCTGCAAGAGGAAAGGCAGGGACTTCTGCTGGAGTCACTCAGAGCCTGATGAGTGAAGTCACTTTAAGGTGCTGACTTGGAACTGGGATAGAACTAATCTACAGGACTGCCCTTCCCAACTTTGCCTTCTTCTGACATTAGTTTTCCGGAAGCCTCAGACTTTGAGGAAGTTATACGAGGTGGCTCCAAGGTGTGCCCTTGAGAAAAAGCAAAAAGATAGGAGTAGCTCTTAAAGAGGATAGAGGTCTGAGGGTCCTCAATGATCGCAGGACCTTGGAAGGAAATCACTGTTATGCAGACACAGGGATACCCAACCTCACCGAGGATTCCCATGCCCCAAGTGCAGTGCAGAGCGTAAAGGGACCTCACAGCAGGCTGGGACAGGGGGCACCTCACTGGGGACCATTGTGGACAGAGGATCAAGGCAGGAAGGATTTTCAAGGAACTAGAAATTATATGATGGATGTAGATAGAGATCAGATCCCCAGAAATAAGGGCAACAGAATTTCTCACTGTGTGTGACATGTGCATATCAATGTACACACTATTTCAAGGAGTGTAAAGCCCTTCTCTCTTCTCCTAAGGGCCATTCACAAATCTCTGGCTAAGGGCCCATGCTCTACAGGAAACTCTTTCTGTTTGGCTTGCTCTTTCCATTCTTCTTCACCTCCCTCCCTTCCATCACTCAACTAAGTATCATTTATTCAGGGCCTGAAAAGGAATCTTAACAATAAAAATAGCTAAGATTTTTTTTAAAGCACTTTCCCTGTACCAGGACATTTTGCATATTAATGCTTACAATAACTCTAGCAGACAGGTATTATTATTTGCTATTTTTAGGTGAGAAAACTGAGGGTCCACATTAAATCACAGAGCTTATAAGGCCAAGGCCAGATTCAAATCATGGCTGACTGGCTCTAGAGCAGGGGTTCTCAAACATTGCTGAGCATTAGAAAACATCTAGGGACTACTTAAAGTTCCCGTGCCTAAGCTGCACCCCACACCGATTAAATAAAAATTCCTAGGGGTGGTACCTGTACACAAATATCTTTTAATTCCCTAGGCAATTCTAAAAAGCAGCAAGAGGGCTGCTGCTGAGAACTGGGGTCCAAAAGTCTCTGTACCTAACTGCAGTACCCCCTGCCTTCAAAACAAACCTGCATGGGTCTGTTGATCCCCAATTCAGCACCTGAAGTCACCCTAAATACTTTATCATTAGATAAGAAGGCAGGAACAAATAGGTTTAGGTTGAGTTTAGGCTGATGACTCCTCCCCTGTCTACCTCATGTTAATTTGCTGGCACTTTAGGCTGGAAAGCTCTCCTACTTGGAAAGGAGTCTTTGTCTGACCAGCACTCTGGCTTTGGAGTTGTAGGGAGAAGGGCTCTGGTGTGCCACAGCAGGCTATCTCCTCCAGCTGGTGGTTGTGTGAGTGAGTGACATTCCACCAAGCGTGTCCAACCTGCGGCCCAGGACGGCTTTGAATGCGACCCAACCCAAATTCGTAAACTTCCTTAAAATAGTATGAGATTTTTTTTGCAACTTTTTTTAAAAGCTTATCAGCTAGTGTTAGTGTATTTTATATGTGGCCCAAGACAATTCTTCTTCTTCCAATGTGGCCCAGGGAAGCCAAAAGGTTGGACCCCCTGTGAAACACTCAGCTAGATGCTTTAATGCTAATGTGATCATACCTGGCAGGGAGAGTGAAGAACCAGAGACAGTTCTGATGGAGGCTATGCAAAT
Source organism: Lyroderma lyra (assembly GCA_004026885.1). Lineage (NCBI taxonomy): Eukaryota > Metazoa > Chordata > Mammalia > Chiroptera > Megadermatidae > Lyroderma > Lyroderma lyra. Next base: position 458,125 of record PVJL010000282.1, read on the forward strand.
GCCAGTGAAGGTGGCACTCCTCCGGGTTATGGGAAGTGACTCCCTCTGCCAGGTATACTTCTCAGGGCTTGCCACGATCTGGATCCTAGACTCCAAAAGATGAGCCAAAGCATTAAGTATAGTGCCTAGCCAAGTGTCCAGTGAATGTTAATTTATTTTACATATAACAATAGCCAAGTACCTACTAAACTTGCTTGTTAAGAACACTCAGGCTCCAATGTCACCCATATTGCTCAACTGACCTCTAATGTAAGACAACGTAAGTGTAAGAGACTCAGGCCTCGGGCCTCGAGATGATGCTATAACAGAGGGTAATTCTTACAGACAGGGCAAGCCAAAAGAGTTAGAAGTAGGTCAACTGGCCACGTAAATGTTACCAACTTTCGAGGAAGGACAATTTGAGCTGAGGGAGATGAAGTGAGGTCTGCACGTGACATAGCATTCAGGTCTCAGGAACTTCTCACTCATAATGCTAAATTTTGCCACGAGAACAATACAACGTTAATACTAGGTGGGATCTCTGGGGTGATCTTACACAAACCCTCCTTTTACAACTGAGGAAACCAAAGCCCAGAGGTCAAGGAGCCAGTGCAGAAAAGGGTAAGGTGGGCTACCCATGCTCAGAGGCAACATTCTTTCCATGACGCCACCCTGTCCCTTGTAAAATACATGAATAACTGATTAGAATTGATAGTGCTAATCATTTCTGTTCATTCCAGCCACTGAAACTATATTAGCCATGTGCCAAGATAAAAAAGAATAATCTAATTAGGTTCTTAGATAATTGAGAACTCGGAATTTAGAGGTCAGATCCTAGACGAGGTTCTGTTCCTCACTCGCTGGGGAGGTACTGGACTCCTCTGAGATTCTCTCTCTTTCAGGACAGAAAGTGGCACACTTTTTCTGCAAAGGGCCAGATGAGTCAACATTTAGGCTTTCCAGGCTATAGGGTCTCTGCTGCAACTACTCAACTCTGCCCTGGTAGCAGCATGCAGCCACAGATAAGATATAAAGGAACGCACGTGGTTGAGTTCCCACTGAACAAACCAGGGGTGGGCTCGATTCGGGCCCCGGGCTGTCATTTGGCCCCCTCTGCTCTAGGAAATGAGTTCAGCAACATCTGCTCCACTTACTTCACCTTGAAATGTTTTAGAAGTAAATCTATGAATTACATAAGAATAGGGATGCCCTGGTTTGCCCACAGTTTGAAAAAAGTGATCTGGATTTTAGTTGTATACACACATGTAATGCAAACCAAGACTTCAGTTACACATATGAAGGTAATGTAGATATTGGAAAATGAATGCAATTGTAGATTGTTGTAAGAGAAAAACAATGTCTAGGTCATAAAAAGAAATTACCCCAATAATCTCCAATTCATATGGTTAAGAGCACATGTTTATTTCTGAGAGCCAACTTTAAAAAAATTATAAACAAATTTGGTGGTATCCCTTGAAGAGGGAATTAAGACATTGAGAGGTAAAATGTTGGAATGACAAGGAAAGGGTAAGGCTTATCCGGAGAGAGAAACTAGAGCCAATGGGTAGAAGTCAAAAGAAGGTTGACATCATTTCAACAAACTAAGTTTTTGAGGGCTGGAGTTATTCTGCAATTAATGAGCTTACCTCACACACACACAGTGAGAATAGCAGCATATTCCCATCAGTGGGAATTTTCAAGGAGAATCTGGCCTCTCAAGGACATGGTATAAGATGTTACAGTATTTAGGAAGGCAGGTCAGTTAAATGACCTTGACCGTTCTTTTTTTTTGGCCCTAAAATTCTAGGTGTCTATAAAGAGAGTTATGGATAGAGAGCACTACACAGAGACTCGATGTGCAATGCAAGACAGAGCCTCAGGTGACCCAGGTAAACCCTCTCTTACCTGCCATCCTAAGGATAGTGAAAAGCTTCTCAGCCCCCCATTAGCCCACCGGCTCACTTCCCAGCGTGAGGGTGGCCCGGGGAGCACGGAAACAGGTCAGGCTGTCTCCTTGACTCTTGCCTCGAGCGCAGCTTGATCTGATCATGTGTTGGGGCCAAAAAGAATTTGTAGTAACTGAATTATCGGTAAAAAGGTGAAACTGAAGAGCAGTGTCACAGAAAAATAGCTAGTTATTCAAAGGCAGATCACAGGAGGGAGAGAGAGGGAAAGAGGAGTGGAAGGAGAAGAGTACTTTCCCGTGGCCTTCCTCTTAGACGCTGCCCAGAACCAGCATCTCTCACCCTCGCCCGCGGTCACGCACTGCTCGAAGAGCCATTTCTACCGAGGGACCTGACTTTGAGTGTTTAGGTGAAAGAGCTGAGTGCTTACCCTTCTCGCTCATCATCCGTGTTGTAATACACCTGTGGAACAAAACAATAGGCTTACTGTAGGTCCTGGACAAGAAATGGAAATACATTACGTGATACAGACTTTCCGAAGGCATTACCTTGCCTCGTAAACAAGACGACTGTCTAATGATGCTCCGTGTGTGTGTGTATGTGTGTGTCTAAGGAAATACAAATTTAACCTCCTCACATTCTCCCTAGGGTCAATTCTTATATTTTAATGAAATAAAATCAGAAATCTGATTATTTCCAGCTCATGTCCATCTGATAAGATTACCTATAGCCCTAAGCCAAATCTTGCCTTTGACCATAAAAACATATTTCAGCAGGACCTAACAATCATTGTTTAGAAGGGCCCGAGTAGGCCTGTGAGTAGGCAGTCCCATCCCATCCACAGGGGAGCTCAGAGACTCTGTGCTTAGGCGACGGGAGGGGAGCAAGAGGGTCTCATGGCAGTGAGGCAGTAACCCCAGGGTTCTGTGTATCCGCCAGAGGGGCCTGGGGTGTCCTGCAACTACAGAAACTGAAGGGCCAATCACGATCAAGCTCGGAAGGTCATTTCACTCTTAAAGGAGTTCCTGGCCAGGGGAAGATCTTCGAGCAAAGACACTAGGTGGTCACCATGGCAGCAAGCAGAATCAAAGTTAAAGCAATTATAAAACATTCTTACCGTTTTATGAAGCAACAAGAGAAATCCAGAGGGGATCCATTATGGACATAGGTTCTCTTCACTCAATTATTTATAAAAATTAATTGTGGACCTTTCCTGGGCTTTATCTATGTGCTTCAGGACCATTTGCATTTGGGTAAAGAATAATACCCACGTTAGTAGTGGACATTTATATATTAACTTCAAAAACCACTTCTAGTTCTAGTACATCTTGTCATTGTCCCTGCCCAGTCACGTGAGAAGGAAACAGCTGTGCCTAGACAGACACCCTCCCTAAAAACATTCTCAAAGGCTCTTGATGGCTCCTGGGACCCTGCCAAGCCTACACTTAGTTATGTAACACAACTGGTTACCTGGAACTCTTGGAGAATGAGTCATTCTAGTCATTAGCCCAGAGTTCCACGGGGAACTTTGCCTCCTTCAAATTTTTATGTCTATTGTTGTATTGTACACTTTGCTTCTTCTTAAACAGAAAACAATGAAGATAAGATGTTTCCTCCCCCATAGCCAAAGTTTCAGCGTGGCATAGGAGCATCTGTCACTGTGATGCACTAGAAATGGGACTGTCCATTTAGGTGCATGTGGAAGGACCCACATTAAGTAAGGGAGCCTGGACCACGGACCACACAACTGGGTTCGGAGGGGAAAAGCTCCTGATGTTGGCTTGTGTTTTGCTAGGTTCTCTGAATGTGGCATAATGCACCTGCCCTGCCTGATTACATGGCGGGGTAAGGGGCTGCTCTCTGCAAAGCGGGCTGGTGACCCGAAGCTGAGGGCAGCCCTTCCAGCCTTGTGCATGGCCTCGACCGCATTGTCCCTATCACTGCTTTTACATTGTCATGTCTCCTCCTCTCACGTAATCATGCACCATGTCTTCCTTGCCAGTTACATTGTTGGGTTCATTGCACGAATTTAATTTTTAGAGAGTGTTTCTCAGACTTTGGAATGCATAAACAGTATCTGCAGACCTTGTCATAATGCAAACTCCAGGAACACCCTTCAGGGAGCTCAATTCAAAAGAGCTGGCATGGAACTTGGGACCCTGAGTTCTTACTAAGGACTCCTGTGATGTGGAGGACAATTGCTTACAAACCACAACTGGGGAGACCGTTCCTTGGGGTCAAGTGCTTTAAGGAAAGCTGATACCTGTAGAGTACACATTATCCAAAAAGGTGATGCTTTTGCATCCCAGTTTCTCCCCAAGCTCCCTCATCACTTGATTTGGAAGGCATTCCAGACAAAGGCTGCCGTGGATAGCAAGGCTTTACGGTCAGGAGGAAACTGAAGACCGCCATAGTGTTTGCACAGCGGGTTCATCCCCTCATATTAGTTTTTGATAATCGTCTGATGAAGATTCCAATCCACATGTGAACCAGTGAGATCACTGGGGAGGAGGGAGCCTGTGGACTGACAGTGAAAATCCCCACTCTCCAGCCCATGTCTCTGGGTGGCTAAGAATGGCTGCTGTGCCACGTGCGTGGCTCGTGGGTATCTCGCCGACTGTGAACCAGAGGGCTGCTGACCCTGCAGTTGGGCAGAGCTGCTACGTGGCTGGTTCGAACAAGGCTCACGCCCGCAGTGGCTACTGAGCTGCATGCTGTGGCTGGCCTCCCTCTCCCCACCCCAACCCCCATGGTAAAACTGGCCCACCTTTTGACCTTTTTTGCATGTCAAAATCTGCCACCTCCTGCCCCACGCCTGCTCCCGATCCTATGGCACTGCCGTCTTCCCTCCTGTCTGTGGACCCATCTCCTAGGCTTCTAGCTCTTCTAAGAAAAGGCAGCCTTTAAAGTCCCAACCAGCCACAGCGGGTGCTCCTTTCCTTGGCCAAGCAAGTTGACCAAGCAAAGAACATTCATGCATTGTTCTGAGTCACAACTGAATGTGTTGCTTTGTTGCCCAGAGCTCAGGCAGGCTCCCTCACTGACTCCTTAGTTCGGATTCCAGGGGCACAGGGAAAGCCTGCAAGGGTGGACCTCAGGCAGCAGAACTTAGCTTCGCCCAGTGGCTCGGGGGCACGCTAACTGGGCTGCATCGCAACTGCTGAAGCCAACAAACTTTGAAGGCTACACTTTCCTTCTGGTGCAGCCACAGGCTAGGAGCCCGGCCCAGAAGAGAGAGAGGGCAAGTGTGGCCAGAAGACTGACAGTTGTGAGAAGCCATGCTGGGCCCCTTTTTCTCTTCAGATTTATTTACAGCTTTTTATATTTCAGAGAAATGCTGCCAAGAGAATAATAGGTCAGGCTCCATGGAGCTGAAGCCAGAGTCGTGACAATAAACAATAGAAAAATTTAACTCAATTATCCCCTCTTCTGGAAGGTGTGAAACCTAACTCCATAAAATCCTATGCAGCAAAGACTGTAAAAACACAAATCACCAGGATCTTGGGAATTCAAACACAAAACAAAATTTGGTGCTGGCCCTCATATCTTGATAAATCACAACATTCTTCCTTTCCCGTTCGTGTCCTTATTCCTATCAAATAAGACAAGAGAGGAATGCTACATTGGCTTTTAGTGGAATGTGCTCTAAGAAAGTGCCATGGGTGTTTTGTTACGAGGTTGTGCCATGAACAGCAACAGGAAGCCCTGCTTGTGTAACTGCTTTGTCTCATATACGAGGGCTGTCCGGAAAAAAGTCAGCCGTAAATGCCTCTATTTCTCCTATTACATGGCTGGAGACTTTGCAGCCAGCCCTTGTAGAGCAAAAACAACACTAGGGGGTGAAATATTCTCAAAAAGAGAAAGTGACACTAACTTTGACTTCTTCTCCCAGGCTAAGGTCAATTCTAATGAGTGTTTAAATCGTTAGAATGCAGGAAATGCTCCAGTGCGTCAGCACGTCCCTAATTCTCAAAACAGACCTTTCCTAAAAGGACTTTGGGTGTAAAAGAAAACAAACCAATGCAAGATTCACTAAAACTCAATTTGGTTGGTGAAAGACAATTCTGGCTAATGCTAGGGAAGTTGTTATTTTCTTTTTTTCATACATCTTTATTACATACAATAAATACTACCAAAGATATTATGAAAGAAAAAAATTCCTTCATATTGCATAATCCTACTCATAAAGCATTATAATTTTTCTTGTTTCCTTCAAGTTCAAATATACATATATTTGAAATCACTTGTATAGGACCCTTTTTAAAATAAACATAATCATAATTAGTTCCCCTGTTGCTACATAGTCTCCGTAATTATAAGTTTAGTGGCCATATACTATTTCATCAACTTAAGCCACCACAAATTATTAGATGTTTATGTTATTTTAATATTAGCTCTAACATTTCACGTGTAGTTATACCTAGAAGACAGGAATTAGTTTTTAAAAGACTTGTCTACAATCTTGTCTTTATTTTAGTATAAAATTATTTACCTATTCAATGGGAGCTGTTAATTTACTAAGGGAAAAACTGTTAAGGGTTTTATTTCATCACAGAATTTTTCTTGGGCAACTTCATGGCATGCTAGGCGCATGTCCATCTCCCACCATTAGGTGGAGCTCTATTTCATCACGCTAATCCCACATGACAAAACTAAAAACACTCAGGTTATCAGCTTTCTTACTTTCTTCGGATTTCACTGCTTGGTCAACACTTCACTAATATCAGCTCATTCTCTTCTTCCCCTTAGTAAGTCCGTTTCCTTTCCTGAGACGTTCATTTCCATAAAATCTATTTTCTGTAGAGAATGGCTCATTCTTTATCAAATGCATGGAGTGTGGGTTTTATTTTTAAGGTCAACGCTGCCGAAGTAATTTTATCTTAAGGCTCCACCAGCCTCACAGAAGACTGGCAGGTAGATTTTAGCAGGTGGGTCATACCTGTCCTGTCCTCTGCAGGTTTGCAAAGTGAACATCAGGTATGAAGAGGACCGGCTGCGAGTGCAGATCAGGCATCGTTTTGAAGTAGGTGATGTCACTCTTCTTCTGTAAAGGTATCGCTGCCAACTTTCCATCTGAGGCTGGACACAATCAGAAACCCCAACATGGCAGAGTTATGTATGACTAAGAGCTCTCAACTGGCAACTCTAAAGTCTTCGCTAAACTGCATGACTTTCTCCTGTGCCATAAATGCGAGCACACTTTAAAAGAACCCCCCTCTCCCACTGCAGAGCCAACAGAAAAAGCTCGGACTTTGAGTGAGCCCTCCTGGGGCAGAGCTCTGGTCCCCTCACACCCCACTGTCCAGTCCCTCTCTGTGCCCTAGATTCCTTGGCGGTAGAAGGAAAATGTTGGTCTCCATGATCTGACAAAGTCCCTCCTAGCTCAAACTCTCTGTGATCATCAATTCTACCTGCTTTTCAGAGGAACGATTTGCCCTGTTTCCGTTTCCAATGCTAGGGAAAAGCAAGCTATCCCTTGCATGCTCGTAGTTTTACCTGCACCCACTTCTTTCTACTTCTCCTCCAGTGGACCCAGGGGAGCCCACCCCTTCTCCAAGACACTCACAGTTGTTGCACTGGGTTTGGGAGGCCTGGGCCTTCCCCTTCTTCCTGTTCTGCTTCCTCTCTTCATCTCGGATTTTTCTTTCTGCTCCCTGAGAAGAAAGAACAAACGCAGGCAATGCCAGACACGTTAGCAGGGCACACACGCATGCTGTCGACACACACATGCTGTCCACACACGCATGCTGTCCACACACACATGCTGTCCACACACACATGCTGTCCACACACACACCACGGGGATAAGAAACAGCACAAGGGGAGGAGGAGAGTAGGCAGCCCCATCTCCATCCCTCTGGAAAGGTTGGCTTCCGTTCTGAAGGTCTCAGATCGCTCGCTACACCACATTTCTGACCTCTGAGTGACCCCACTTCTTTCAGATGCCCCCTTTTTTGGTATCTAGCTATTTACCAATTCTGAATCCATACAGAAAGACCAGACCCAGTTCCCAGTGCCCCAGCCCATTGAAGCCACCTAAGTAACTTTTTGGTGATTACAATAAAATGTCCTAAGGTGAAGCATTTTCCTGTTCATGTCATTCGTAGGCACAGAGAGAGAATTCAAGTTCAGTGTGAACTCCCTACAAAACTTTTCCTTTGTTCGTTGTTATGGAACTTTTCAAAATTATTACAGTAGTGTAAATGAGGGCGGGCAAAGGGCATGCCTTCACAGCAAGGACGTAAAATCACTTCGTACATCCACACAAGGTTTTGTGTTTTGTTTTCATATGTATGTATGGTCGTGCTCATTGAATCAAATAGAAAAACGTTTGGTCTATTCACCCCTTTTTGCTCCTCTTTTCCTTGTAATCTGACTTTTTTGTTGACTTTTCTTGCAGGGCCCCATCCAACTTATCCAGTTGACCATCACCTTCAATCTCTTTCCTTCTTAGCCTTCGAGAATCTCTTGATTATCCTTGCCTTTCCTTGGTCAGTCTTCTATGCTTCTATGCCAGCGCTGTTAACTCAGTCTCCTCTTCTCACCCCCCAAATATAGCCATTCCAACACAGTTTCCTTTTTTTTTTTTTTTTTTTTTTATTCTTGGCATTTTAATCTAGACAGGGGCTTAGGTAACTTAGGTCTTGACATAATTGGATCATTCACATATTTAAAAGTACATAATTGTGTTTTCCAAAAGGCCCAGGCTGAGTTTCCTTAAGCAGTAACCCTACATTACACCATAGTTACCAAATGGAAAATAAGACTGTTATTCTGCAGTAAATCAGTAGAGGGTATTTCAGAGAAAGGACAACTTGGAAAATAAAGACTTCAGAATCTATTCCATGTTAAGAACATTGTAGTTATTAGCAGTGGTTACCAAATAAGTCAAAGGTAATTTCTCTTCAAGGAGCTGCTCATAAATTTGCTTTGTTGAGAAGAGGTGAAGAACGGCATCCCTCTTCCTCTGTAAGATGGTGCAAGTTTTTTTTATCCTTGAAAGGGTTTTCTGAAGTTGGTATTCCCATCAGCAAAGGGTCATTCCTGGCCCGTTCCTCACAGTAAGACATGAGGTCCGCTGACGCCTTTGAAACCTTTATTCTTTCAATGGAGGCTTCTAGTTTTAACTGCTGCACAGTTCTCCTTGCCTGGGTAATGTTGTTGGTGCTTGCAGTTTTGCTCGACATCTTCAGTTTTTGCCTGAAATCTGAAGATTTTAATTAAAGCCCAAAGTACTCCACAGTTTCCTTTTCCTTTCTCCATCTCCATTTTTGCTGCAGAAGAATTGCAGAAGAATTCACCTGCATTGGGGTTTTCCCTGACGCTCTAGACAGGTGCCAATGAGACAGATGCCCCCAGCCTGAACTCCTCTCCTAGGTTTCAGATCCGCATCTATAGTTCCTGCCCTCTGGGGCAGCACATTTAATAAGTACTGAAGCATGGACTGACCAGCACCTTCTAACCCTTTAGAAACCACCCCCCAAATCATCACACACAAAAGAGACATCTGATAATATTAAAATGTAACCCTTCTTTTATGCAAAAAAACATCAATCAAAAGGCAAAGGACAAATGGGTGAAATATCACAAAGTGTTCAATCCTTAATACATGATTCAAATTAAAAAAGAAAACAACTAACATACCAACAGAAAAATAAACCAGAGTCCTGAACTAAGCAATTCATAGAAAAAGATACAAATGGTTTGAATTAAAACAAGGAAATATATTGTTTATCACAGTGGCTTTAAGAAAAAACAAAAACAAAAACAAAACAGATTTCCCATTCTGGCCAAAGTAGGGCCAAGACACAGTGGGGATTTATGGTCAATGAAGGCATCAATGGGTAATTATAGCTAATACTTATGTAGCACTCACCTATGCCAGTTGACTCCTAAGAGCTTTGCATAAATAAGATGTGGACAGTTACAATATTTTAACCAGATATTTAAAATACACATCCTTATGTCAAAAACTGCTTTATTACCAAAGGGAGTAATTATTTTTATAGTGTTTCACTTTTAAGTTTTGAGTTCTCATTGATATGTATAAACTGGGAAAATTCAAAACAAGACAGAGATAAAATACAGAAATATTTGCTTTCAAAGTCTCTTCAAGATATATAGGGGCTCCCTGGTGATGTAGTGGCTAGGCTTCAGCGCTCTCAAAGCTGCAGCCTGGGATCAATTCCCAGCCAGGGAACCACCACCAAAAAAAAAAAAAAAAAAAAAGTATATTAAGATTTTGTTCAGTGTTAATGTTTAAATAACATAATATTTTAAGAAAATAAAGTGTTAAATGTACAGAGGTCACCTTATTCAAATGGGTGTGAAATATAAACAAAAGCCTCCTATTATTCATTTTTTGGTTGTGTCCATATATGACATTTTTTCGATGTGTTTGGAGTTCTGTATGATATAGCATTTAATATAAATGGAAATGTGGAACTTTGTCTATCAATAGAAATTATAATTCTCCCAAGATATAGCCCGAGAATGTCAAACAATTAGTGTTTTATTTTGTACTATTTCTATGAAGAAAAGATCTGGAATTAATAATCTTTTTCAAGATTTATACACACAAATGTTCAATGTAAGTTTTTAGGAAATAAAGTTATCTGCTAATTATTTTACAGGCATTCTTTGTTAGGCCAAACCCAAGGGATTAGCATAAAACATAGAGTAGTTGTTCGTAGAGCCTAGTCTTGGTGCCTGGTCTATATAAAAAATGTCCTGCCCAGCATAACCCAATACAAGCTTGAGAAAACAATTCTGATAGTGTCCAAACACTCTTGGGAGAACCACAGTGTTCATTTCTAAAATAAAGTTTTGATTCCATAATGACTCAGGAGAGCTTTGATACATTCAGTTTAGATGGAGAAAACTTCCTTAAAACTTACCTTCCAAAAATTCCTTTCCTTCCATTATTTGTGACCTGAAGCTTCTAGAAAATATTCTTTACACTCTAATTAAAGTAAAAAAACAAAAAACTCTAGTTTTTCCAGAAGAGTATAATATGCATAATTTGGTAAAAATACAAAATTTATCATTTGAAAATAATTTCCTGCACCTAAATGTTCACTATAAAGTATTAAATTTTAGAAATATGCCGGAAGATTTTTCTGATTATATTGTGATCACTTTTGCCACCTCTTGAGAGGTAATGGCTATCTTTTTAATTTGACTTAAATTGTTTCTTTTAAATTTATTTTTAAAATATTGCTTTAACCTATTTAAAGTTGATTAAGGTACCAAAAATGTGGTTTGGAGGAGTATATTTAGTTTTTCATAATCTTCAACACTCGTTTCCTCCAAGACCATTCCAAATGAGAATTAATAAACAGAAAAAAAATGTATTTTGCAAAAAGAAAAGAAGGTGGGTTTATTTCTCAAGTTTTGCACTGTACAGTCGTACCTCAGTACTCTTCATTAATTGGTTCCAGGAGGCATGATGAATACCAAAAACGATGAATGCCAAACAAATTTTTCTCATAAGGAATAACGTAAATAAATGTAATGCATTCCCAATCCAAAAATACACAAACTGACCACAGAAGCTAAGATAAGACCACAAGGGGATGTGTACAGGGCAAGAGCTACCACATGACTAACATTTGACCCCTTTGTTTTGTCCAGAAAAGGTAGAGAGTCATGTGGCAATTGACACCGACAAGATCTAGCTTGCATGTCGAGTACCAAACAAATGAGGAGGACCAGGACAAAACTTTTGCTTCAGAATGCATCAAGTACCAAATTTGACAAGTTTCAAGGCAGTCGAGTATCAAGGTATGACTGTAGTGACTGCTTACAATTCTTGTTTTTCATCAAAGATAATGGAAGTAATCAAATATAAAGATGTAGACATAGGTAGATATATTGATGATAGGTAGATATATAGACAGAGCTTGCATTTTTAATGCATAATCAAATGTATTTCAGTAGAAGTATCATAATACCAAAAACAGTTAGAAAAAACCCTATTTTCATATGCAATCCCAAGATGTATTAATTAGAAATCAAGCTGGAGAACTATCAATAGTACAGAATTCCATCTGTTTAAGGTTCTAGGCTGTGACTGGGAAACGTGCAGTTTTAAAATAGAACAGCTCTTAATTTTTTGCTTTAGAAGATAATTCAAATTAATCGTTTGCATTTACACAACCATTTGAAAAGTGCAAAACTTAAACTTTTTCTCTTTTTAATCCCTCATGAGTGAGTTTGACCTGAGTTTTGAAATTAGAGCTGCAAATATGATGACAAATTAGAGCAAAAGATTTTTATCTAGCTTATTAGAAAAAGTAGTGGTTAAGGTAATACACCCTGCTTGCTCCATAAGATTTCTTTCTTATAACTTTCCTGACCCTCAACATCAGGAAATGTAAACAAAAAACTACCCACTAGCAACTCTTTACATCACTTGCAATGAGAATAAATGCCAACGTTCACCCAACATTCTCTAATCATTTTCTTCTAATTGACACTAAGAGGTATTAGATTGACATTTAAAGTACAAGCTATAGAAAACACTCCCTATTTTCTGCTTGGCAAAATGTTTGACAATACAATTGTTTCCAGTTTTTATACATATACACAGAGAAGCACACATACATAAGTGTTCCTCTCAGCCATTTCGTTCCTTGCTGCAGGTTATCCTTTAATGACTTTTGGAAACAAACGCTTTGGATAAACCCATATGACCCTCTTTTTCCACCTTCTTCCTTTTAGAGGTAAAGTAACTATGAATGAAAATGTATTTTAAAATAATATTTTTAAACAAAAGGTATAATGAATTTTTAAATTTATTTATCCTCTTAGTTTATGTCCTATTTCTATGGCATAAGTGAACAACAATATACAGTCCTCATTCATTCAGCATTTTTGCTTTGTTTTTTTAGTATTTATTACACTGGAGAAAAAAACAATTACATGCATGTCCTATGAGCCCTCTCTTTCCCACTCTCAATTCTGACTACTGAAATAAAGGTAAACGGATTGCCCAGTTTTCCCCTCCATCCTTCCCTCCCTTTTTCCTTGCCCCTAATTTGACTCCTCACTTCCAAAAAGGAGATTCATAGAGGTTGATTCCACAATCTCCCTTGATCTGGAATAAAGTAAGGGAATTCAAATTATTTAAATACTCTCCCAGTGGTATTTTAAAAATTCCATGCTGTACATCATTTGAAAATGTTTCCTTAATGTTTAATATGCTGAGTTAAAGATATAAATAAATTTTGTTTGGTTTTGTTTGTAAAGTCTACTTTGGCTCTTTGTTGAGGTTTTGAATTTTGGTATTTTATGTATAAAGGTATTTATCAATTCAAGGCACATGAGTTTAGAATCAGACCTGTCTGTGCTTCCAGCTCTTGGACTTTCTCCCCGTGAAATGCTGAACAAGTTACTTTTGCTCACTGACCCACCGTTTTCTCATCTACACAACTGTTCTAATGACTTGTCTGACCTCTGTATCATGGAGGCTTCCTACATATCCCCAAGAGTGTCCTGCTGGACAATTGGCACTAACTGAAACTGTCATGACTTGAAAAGTTATTGAGATTTTAGAGAATTTACCACTACACTGACTGTCCCTAAACTCAGTGCCGTTCCAGTCAATGTGTTGTTCCCTTCTCTCTTTGTGACCATCTCTGCTGTCTGTTCGCAGAGCCCACTCCTCCCTATACTCTATCAGTGCTAAACCTAAACTTTCAGACATTTTAATGGCATGGAGACTTTTGATACAACTGACTGAATGCAGACTTTTAGAAGTGCTGGGCAATACTGAATTAGCTGCTCAATTCTTTTTCCCCTTCCTCTGCTCTCCCCAGGATCTAATCTGGAGTCATATCCTTTTATGTCCAGTTAATACCTATACCTATTTTATCTTTCATAATCTCTCCCCATCCTCTTCAATTTTTAAATAATTGTACTATGTCTACATTGTTAGAGTGTATCATACTGCCATTTACTGTCTCTCTCATCCTTTAGAACGAGATCTATAGGTAAATGCAAGCACTGTCTGGAAAGTATCCAGCCATGTAATATGAAAAACAGGCATATAAGGCTAGATTTTTTCCCCCAGAGAGCCCTCACATATACTTAATGTTCATTATCAGTCCTTTTATCAATGCCTTTACAATCATATTGTTTGTTTAAAGTTTGTTCTCTCCTAGAGTCCCCAAGAAGGAATATTCTCTGAATTTTTGTTTGCTTATTTGTTGTGGGCGTGTTTTTGTTTGTTTGTTTTTTGTGGGTTTTGTTTGTTTAATTTGGGTTTTGCCTGTAATCCTTACACTTGAAAGTCAGTTTAGGTGGATATATTTACTTGGCTCACATTTTCTTTAATTGGTTGCCTTAAATAGCATTGTCTTCTGACAAGGTGTTACTCTTGAGAGTTTGATGGTAAAAGTTTCCTTTTAGCTGACTTAATATTTATTTTTTAATTTTGCTTAGATGTTCAAAGAATATTTTCCTTTTTTGTTGAAGTCCAACAGCTAAACTATTTGGTATTGGCTATACTGGGTCAACTTTCCCAAGTGTGCAATAGGTCATTTAAATATATACACTTTCTGTTTTAAGTTTTCCTGATTTATCATTTTTAGCATTTGTTCTATTTCATTGCATAGGTTTTCTTCTTAAAAGATTTCCATTATACATATATTGGATCTTCTTTATCTCTCTTCTATATCTATTATTTTCTCTCACATCTTTCTTCATTTCTTCTGATTTGAAAAATTGTTTTTTCCCAACCTGTATTCCTCTTAAGGCATTATCTGTTATATTTATTTACTTTACTTCTCAAGTATTTTCATCTTGTATTTCTAAATTTTTTTCTGAATTCCATCACATCCTCTTCAATGACTCTATTGTCTAAACATCTCATGTCCGGAGTTTTTCAAATTGTGATTTATGTTGATCTTCATAACTTCTACTGTTTTCTTGACTTCATTTACCTCATTTTGAAACATTAGGTTATAATTTTCACCTGTTTTGTGGGCATAGCTTTCTGGGATGCATACATTGTCCACAGGGAAATCAGTCTGATCTTAACCTCCTTTTTAATGAGACATCATAAGTGATTAGAATATTTTTCTTTTCTGTTGGTCATTCTTGAATGAAATGAGTGGGCCAGGACAGTTCTAGTTTCATGGCTCTTATGCTCCTGTTTCTGTTGTGCTCATAAAGTGATTTAAAAAAAAGAATAGTATGTATTTCTGGATATCTGACTACTGTGTATCTTTTCCTCTCCTTTTTATCTGTAATTTCTCTTTTCTTTACACACATCTCCTGGATTATATTCCCAGCAGCTTTTCTCAGAGTAGGGTTTTTGCCCTAGAAGAACCTTCAATTTATTACTTTTCAGAATTCATAGATCCCAAAACACTTCAGTGTACCAACCAGCAAACTAGAGACTGCAAAGTCCATACCCATCCACTCCAGTGTTACATACCATCGTCAGATAGCCCACTTACTTTCCAGTGAGCGCCTGGTGACAATTTTGTAGGTGTCCTGTTTTTTGATAATCATTTGGCTCCGTTGCTTTCCTAAAGATGCTGATAACTTGCAAGTCTTGAAATTGTTGACACTTAGTCCCCCTCATATTTGGGATGTGTGAGGATGTCTTTTCCTCAATCATGGATTTTAGTCTTTGCTATTCATATTGCTTTGAGTCTTATTGTGGGATTAAGAAAAGTTTCAAAAACTCTATCTTCTCCTGAGTGCACGTTTACTAACGAACTTATAGGTACCATTTCCATTCCAAAAAGCTCTGGATGAGACCCCATTTAACCCACAGAATAATAAAGGTTACATTGATGTGTTCTGGAACAGGACCTATACCCAGTAAAAACCTAATGTGCTATTTTAGTTATTTAAGTGAAACAGACTCGTAGCACAGTACAATGTCAATCAAACATTAAATTAGTGGTAAAAATGATGGGAAAAAAAAACAAACAAAAAATGCAGTTGACTGATGACTCCCTAGATATCTAATAGGAATTGAGAATGAAAGGTTATCCTTCAAATGTGACAGATAAGGTGATTATTTTGACTTTACTAGACAAGAGAAGGTGACAAGGGGGAAATGTCATTATAAGTAATATCTAGTAACAAAGATATCTTTATGACAAACTGTCATCTTCACTTACTTTGTCGCAGAAGACCTTGATCTGGCAATAAGCTCTATGAATGGGTTTATTGCTACGATTATTATAACTGTATGTATCAATCTGAATCATCAAAGGAAGTCCTTTCACCCCTTTTTGGGAGGAGAAATCTGTACTCAGGCAATTCACAGTGATGAAAATCTGAGGGAGGGAGAAAGGAAAACATTCATAAGTCACCAATAAGAGGATCTACAAAAAATGCATAAGCCTCAAGCTTGAAATAAAAATACTACACAAATTTGTAAGGACAACTGAATATTTGGATATTGTGACATAAAAACCTTTTGAACACATAAAACATGATATATTACATAATTTATAATTATATAAAAATTTTCAGATTTACCCCTGAAACAGACAATTAAAATTGCTTTCCTTAGAGTACTGCAGCAAAGTCATATTTTTCCAACATGTATAGGTTAGCTGAGTAAAACACTGTCTCTGCAACATAGTAAAGCTGTCACCTCTAATAGTTATATCAATTTCCCTAATCTCTACCCTGTGGGATTAAAAAACAACAACACAAACTAGATAACACCTTCCCCTGAGCATTATTAGATTGAAACAGTTATTTTTTTTCATATCTGCTTTTCCTATTTGATTGTTAAGTATAAGATTTGAGACCATTTCTTATTATTTTTGTATTACTTGTATGTAATATAGTGAGTGGCAGGGAAAAAGCAGCCAGTAAACTTTTGATGAACAAAACTATGAGTTTATCTATAGAAAACCCTGTAGATTGAGAGTCAAAGCACCAAGTTTTAGTTCTAGTTCTAACATTAACCAGCTAAGAGACCTCAGACAAGTCCTTTATTATCTTTGGTTTTCAATTTTCCCTTCAAATGACTTTCTAAATCTTTCCCTGCAGGACGGAATCTAAATACTATTTTATAAAAAGTGAAAAAGTAACAGAGAAGCTGGTGGTAGTAAGACATGAAACAGGAGAAATAAAATGTAGTAAAGGCATCAGCCCCCTCGGCTTACAAAATGGGACATCAAGAGATACAGCAAAAACTACATGCATCCAAGAAAAGGAAACTTGAGAAAATTATTAAAGATTATAGCACTACAATGACCAACAGAAGAACTAAAAATAATAATTTTATTATAAAATACTGAGAGGAATAGAGGGAGAAGTGTAAGTGACTAAATTTATCCTCATTTTACATAGTGGGTTGATGTCAATGTCTATGTACCACTTCAAGTTGGTTTATCGTGGAATAGAGGTATGAATGCAGCACCTAGATTTCTGTGGTAACTACACGAATATTAAGGAGTGCTCTCTGGGAAAAATGAGGAGTACTGTATTATACACTTGGTACTATTTTTATTTGCTGCCATCTGTATTATTTTTACTTAACATAAGACTTTAAACCACTCATTGTTTTAATGTTGTACATTTATGGATTCTGAAAGCCATTTTATCAAATGTATTATCTGACCCATGTTTTATTTGGTTCCCTTAAATTTTCTGTGAACCTTCAAACCCTTGACCTGAGGCATTTCACATCACAGCAACACCACAGAGAACAGTTCTGCAGCAGAGAGTCAAAGCCATTTAAATTTCTTTTTTAACTACCAAGCCTGATCTAGTTCATTTCAATCTCCATGCCAGTAGGCTTTTGGTAATTTACACAACCAGATATCTCATTTTTAGTGCTGTATATATATAAAGATCATTTTAATTTTATTTTTGAATTCTTTACTTGACAATAAAAAACACATTAGCAAGGCACCACACATCAATAGCAGTAAGGCCAGATGACAGGTCATAGTGACATGCTAATTACTAAAACGTTGTGCCACGAGCTTTCATTTTTTCCAGCCAACATCTGAAAACAAGTGCCTAAAGATGACTTAACCACAGATACATACATTTCACTCATTCATTCCTTTTACTGGTTCACGCATTCATTCAACCTATAAACATCAATACAAGCCCACAATGGGTCAAGCACAACTTCAGACCCTGCCGAGAAATCCAGACCTCTGCCTCACGGATTAGACAGTTCAAAGGAAAGACAGATGAGTAATCCAGCGATGACCAACACAGGATGGCCAAGGCTCTCCAAACAGAGATGTGGCCAGGGGTCATGAGAACATAGAACAGAGCACTGAACCTGGAGGATGCAAGTGAAATACAAGACCTACACAGACACTGGGATAAGACCAGGGATTCCACAAATGCTTGTTTATTATTTAGGAATGGTAGAGAAAAAGAGTGACTAAAAATGCAAATGCCAAAAGTGACTCAGGGAACTTGAGTGATAACTACTAAGAAAGAATATGCCAAGTCTGATTGATTCTCCTACGGAATGCTCCAGGTAAATGTAGGCAGAAACTTCTGACTATTGCTCCTCAAGATGCACTAACTGCAGAGAACTGTCATTTATGCCACGAATCTTTTAAAATACCTCCCATGTCTCTGAGACTCTGCAAGGTACTAGTACAAATGCACTGATTAGAATCCTAGCAATCAGAGAATTCAGAGGCTAGATGGAGAGAGAGACAAGAAAATGGTACCCCAAGGATTACAATAACTTCATCAAATGTTGGTCTTCAGGTCAACAAGTAAAAACATACTTTCTTAGGAACACTTGATTTCTTTTATTGTTATCACTGACAATGGGATTATTTTGGCCAGAATATATAAACACAATTTTGTCAGCAAATCCAACGATCACTCTGGTGAGCTATGCAGTTATCCATATTTCTGGCCATGCATTTCACGTACAAATCTTCCAGTTGGTGCTAGAATCCACAGAGGCCTCAGCCTACACTGGTTATTTTCCACTCCCTCATTAAAGCCTGCAGAAGCCAGAAGAGAAAAGTGTTCTGATGAATATTTCCTAAGCTATTAGAAGTCATGGATGCCTCACTGATTTATCCATATACCATTCTATACTCAGACACAAGGAAGCAATATTAATCATGGCCTTGTCACCTCCAAGTCTCAACTAAGGGAGCTAGGCTGATGGAACGTGTGTATTTACAAAGGCGACTTGAGTGAGACAGATCCACCGAAATAACAGATGTCTACTGGCAGTGTACCACAATAAACAGGCTAAATCCTTTCTGGAGGAGCTATAACAATCAGCCACCCAGTGCATAAGGTCTTTAAAGGTCAAATGTGCTACAACACACTAGACCATGGCTTCCCAAGCCAGGGTACGTGCTGGGCTGTTCAGGGATATGCAAAAAATTATCAGGCATGGCGAAAAAGTAAGTAAAATTTAAAAATGCAAAATGTTAGTTATGGAACAATAAATGTTAAGTTTGAATCACCGTTAATGAGACATTTCAAAATTAGATCACATTAACTGATGAGTGGTGAGGGCGTGGCTATGAACTCCTCCCCAAAACCACTTTGCTACCAATTATCATGCACAATTTCAGAACAATCCATTTGCGATGGTTCTAGAACTTCACCAAACATATAAATACATCTGTAGGTAGACTATTTGATCAGTTTAGTTATTGACTAAGTAAAAGTAATTGCATTGTCTTTAATCGTGATTTTTTTTTATAAGTTTTTTTTATTCATTTTTATTGTTAGACTTATTGGGGTGACATCTGTTAGCAAGGATTACATAGGTTTCAGGCATACAATTCTACAGTGCATTGTCAACTTGATGTATAATAAGTTCACCACCTAATGTGACTTCTCTTTCCATCACCTTATATTTAGCTTCCCCCCTCCTCTCCCACCCCCTCCCCTTTTTCCCCTCCCTGACCCACTCGTCCCCAAATAAACATTAAACTATTGATTGTGTCCATGGGTTATTTGTTTGTTCATTTCTTTTTTTCTTTGCTTTCAGTTTTATATTCTGCATATGAGTGAAATCATGCAGTTCTTTGTTTTTTCTGTCTGGCTTATTTCACTTAGCATGATGATCTCCAGGTTCATCCATTTTGTTGCAAATGGCAATAT